>JABUQX010086770.1:30000-40596 GCA_015478945.1 Trachelipus rathkii
TTCTATCTCTCTATATCATTAATAGGTTAGAGTAGCACCTTCCACTACACGCTTCTTATTCTCCATCATTTCTAACACCATCTTCCTCACCCCCTGCCACACCCATCTCTAATTCTTTCATAGCTCCATCCATATACATACAAATTGAAAAACCAAGGGGACATAACACATCCTGCCTCATCCGCTATATTATCATATATTGAAACCAATAATCACTTTCGACTCCATTGATTCTTATACACACGCCTCACTATCGTCATACATACTTTATTTTGATTCATTCACGAAGCCTACCTCCAACATCCATTTATCCACTAAACCTGCGATATCGGTGCTTCCCTAATTATCTATACTATGGTCTTTTCGCAATTTACATAAAACATCCTTCTCCTCTTAATCTTCTAATACACTTTTATCTTCTGCTCCTCATTTTTTCTCAGTCATTCTGTTTCAATGTAAAGATTTTGTATCCACTAACACCTCTACACTTCATACTAATAAACTCAGCAATCTCCATTGTTATCTTCACCATCACAGTCCCTTTAACTAGTCACCCGCACCCCACTCATCTTCTGATAAATTATATCCAGCATATATCTTCTCCTATCCACACTCGAATAAAACTAATTTCCATTACTATAATTCCTACCAGTTTCGCCCTCCTTATCTCTCCTTTACCTTTATATAATGGTACTATCTATTACTGCTCTCCTTCAACCCTTTGGAACTATATACTTCTCATTTAAACCTTCTTATTATTACATATATTCTAATCACAATTCTTCATCACCATCTCGCCAACCTGTCTTGATCATTTCCATCCAGATATTATCTCATCTATACATGTCAGATTTATACATTCTTTCAAACTCATCCTTCCACTTATATACCAAGTCACTCTCCTCCATTGCTAAATTATAACCTCTATCCTCCAATAATCTTCCATATATCTCCCTTACTTGACATGCATCAAGGACCCAACGCACACAATTCACTTATCACCTATTCACTTGTACTGTTCAATTTATTATTACAGATTCTCGAAGTATTTCCCTCTCCCACAGGCGTGCGCCTCAGCATCCATGGTTCATCAGTACTTACCAAGCACCATTCCTATTCATTATCTTTATATATATATATTTTACTATATATTATTTTTACACGGTAATTTCTATATGGGTATAGATTATAAACTTGTATACTATCTATATATTTACTATAGGTATTATATTATATACTAATACTCCACATTCTATTATTATTATACTATATATTATTTTACTATATAATTCCATTAATATTAATAGTACCTATATTACTACCTAAATATTAGTTTACTTTTTTGTTCTTTTTTGTTTTTCCTTATTAATTTTTCCCCCCTTTTTTCTCGCTTATCTATTTTTTTTGCTGTCGTTGTCTGCCCGGCGTTTTTAGCCATCTTTAGGCCGCCTCATCTATTTCATCTGCCACTATGTTTGTGCCTATGCTTTGCCCTACGTTAAGCGGGCTCTGACGGTGTAAGTTCATATTTTACTGTGAACATTAAGCATCTGCTCAAGTTTTCCCAGTGATACAAATTTCTTTATTTTATTTAGTCGTTTTTTCCATTGCATTTATGTTTTATTCTTAGTTTCTTCTTGCTCGGGCATTCAATTAGAATTCCCTCCATTCTTAATTCTTTCCTTAATTAGGTACGAATTACCCATCTATCTCCGAAGATAAACTATTAGTTCTCAGCAGATGCTACCATTATTAATAATTCTCACTTTATGAATTCATATTTATACTATTAATATATATTATATATATATAATATATTTATACTTATATAAATATACTATTTTAATATCTATATTATTTATATATATCTTATATCTTTATTACAATACATATATCTATATCTATATCTTTTAATATATTATATATATTATCACATATTATATATATATTCATATATATTACATCTAACTATGTATATATTCTTTGTCCCATATTTTATTTTTAACCGGCTATCTTCGTGATGTTCCTTAAGTGTGAGACGTCTAAATATATATATACTATAGTCATATATACTACTATTATAGGTAGGTACATACTATATATACTCTATATCCTATGCACACTATTATACTATACCCTTGTTATAATATATATATATCTTTTCGTTCTTTTCCCACTCCCCTATAAATACTAGCTTATATCATAACCTCATCGATTTATTTTTATTACATCAATCTACAAGAATATTACTTATACTATATACTAGGTATCACTTATATACTAGGGCTACTACCTCATATTACTATTATATAATTCACAGAGTAGTAACAAGAGAGATCTGGGTACGATCAATTGTCTTAATACTGAAATACCTACACTTTTCCGGGAACCCTTTGGCAACCCCTTCGAAGAGGGGTGCGTCAGAGCGGCGTTCACCGCAGCTAACCGTTCCGTAACATGTCCCTTAAGTTAATTTTGGCCCCTCTCATCTTGATTTCCGCCCCTCTTAATATTGGGCTTTAGTTCCTTTCCCCTTAACTTGCATGTTTTTGTGGGGCCTTGGATATTTTCGTGTCTCTTGGCCTGAATATCTCGGTACTGTGAAATACTCGTATTCAAGGCCTGAGAAATTGTACTTTTCATCACGAAGGGTTACCGTTTTGAGGGGATTTTAAGTAGGGCGACATGTAGGACTACTTTTGCATGCAGTATTCCTGTTTTGTATGGAACTGTCCTACGGGACATGTAGGTTTCATCCAGGTACCTGACCCTAACTTATCCTGTATGTAATCTTGAGTTTTTTATTTTATTTACATCCACATTTAAACTCTTACACCTACACACACTCACGACAGCGGCGCAACAAATAACAACACTACGGCTTATCGTATACACACATCGTTCACTCTGATACGCACATATTGTGTGTGTGTATTCAAGAATGGTTTTGCTAAGCTACTTTTATACATCACACTTTACACACCCACACACCAAAACCACATCATGACAGCTTTATACCCTTCATTACTCCCTACCCCATGGGCAAAGACACTTCAGACCTCACCCCTATAGACCACTTACAGGCTCACCCATAGTACACTTACACTCCCCCTATCATCACTTACACACATCACACATTCGATATTTTAATGCCTTGCTTTGATGGCCTTCCAGCTTTGGATGCTCAAACTCTTGATTGTTAGCCTCGGGATACTTAATGAAATGCTAGGTTATCTCCAGAGAGTATTCTCCTCTTGGTGTATCATTTGCCTCAGTTCAGCATTTTGATTGCACGTTTTTCCAACTGGTTATTGAAACGTCTGCGGCGGCCGTACCCGGTCTACTTTTTAGCGTTAGTTCTCGATTTTGGCTCAGTCTTTTGTCTTTGCCTGGTCATTATATTTGAGGTATTTTGGTTTATGGTGTCTACAAAATTTATGGTATTTGTCGCCCTCATAATCATTTATTGATTTGTCTTGTGACTCGGTGGGTCTTTTATACTATTGATGAGTCATCTTTGCTGGTTCCAAACTCTTGTGGACTTTTTGATGGTTCAGTACATTTTGATCGGTTCCCAATCACCCGTAAGGATGTCGTCTGGAGTGTGGGCTGAACTTTTTTAGTGTTTTGGGTTTTTCACATACTGAGTAGAATCGCCCTATTTTAAGCGTTTATTGTAGTGACCAAGGGGTGACGTGTCTTTACGCAGGTTAGTCGGAGTCATGTCTGAATTTAGTTGCCACAGCTGAGTAGACCGTAAGGGTGAGTTGCCTTTACATAAAATGTGGGTGAAACTAACTGAGGAATGAACACATTAGCTGCTATATCTGATGTGCACTAAAAGATGGCCTATTTGTACATAACTGATGTCGGTGGAATTAAGGTAAGCTAAATCGTTAGTTATATTTTTCAAGCCTAGTAATCTTCTTGACTTCTTCCCCTAGATGAATAGGACCTCATGATATAGCCCTAATATTGGTTGTCTAACAATAACCTAGTTATATTTTGTAGTATGGGAATTCAGATTAATGTCGGTGGATTATTACGATTAGTGGATGGAAGACTGCGGGTGGGTCCCTTTACCATATGAGTTTAAGCTTTTATATTTTGCTAGCGACTTTATTGAGCGGACGTGAAACAGATATATAATTCATAATGAGTTCGATTTCTATTTGGGGCAGTTTGGAACAGCAAAAACGTCTTCCGATGTTCCGTGGTTCCCAGACGCTTGATAAATGAGATTTGATGAATTCCCATTTCAGGGTAGTTTAAGTTGCACTTACGTTGTCACAAAAATTTATTTCATGGCCGCTGAAGACCCCGGCCTCGCTATGGCGCCAGTCAGACGGTGCTGCCATATTACTCGCGTAAACAGACTCGCAGCGCGTGCGGCACCAGAGAGCGCAATATTTGACGGAGGTCCGCGCTTCCGTGAATCGATCAAAAATATATTTATATTGAAAGTCAATTGTGTAAAAACACTACTGTATGTATTATCAATGCAGAATGATACGTCTTAATTTATAATAGTATCCTCTGAGTCATGTCGGCATGTTTTATTTTCATCTACTTATAACTATTTTTTATTTAAAAACATTATTACTGTTACCTAGGAGCTTCAAGGATGTAAATGAAACAGTAAATCAATGAGACTTCTAATGTCCTTGTCACTCAGTAGGAATAGTTAAGGCTTGTTTAGCTGCTTTACGCTACATACTGAATTTATTGCTTGTTACTGCTTGTACATCATAATATGTGATTAACAGTTAAGTTGGGTCTTTTATATTGTATTATTTTTTTTGTTTTTGAATACCTTTTGATTTTTATAGTTGTCTAAAGAATTTCTAATGTATAGTCAAGAAAAACACAGTGTCCATGTTATATCCTATCAACCTTTATTTTTACTGATAAATCTGCTAACTCTAATTTTTCTTAAAAACATTACTTTATCGACTTTAATCTAGTAATAACAGTAAATCAATAGTCACTGTTGCCGTAGCATACAGAGGGATTAGTTAACAGCTTTGTGTTTTACTGTTTTACTCAAGGCTTTCTCAGGCGCTTGTACTCTATTCATATATTTATTAACATAATCTGTTCTTTGCTTTTGTAGTTTTTCATACAGATTTTTTATTTTTGTGATAAATTTTACATGTAAGTAAGAAAAACAACGAGACGTGTTTTTTGCCGACTGCTTATTAAAAAGGCTTCTTGTGCTTTTCAATCCTTTATTTTTACCCGGTTTCTAAAACATTAGTGCTCACGAATATTTAGTTAATAAACATATACTTATACAGACACTCCCAATCATAAAACAGTAAATCCAATTAGTGCTGTTAGCTTAGCAAACAATATTTGGGTATTTAGTTTAAACAATGCGAGAGAGGACCTATTTAAAGAAAAAAAGGGGGGCAACACAAAATTAGTTTTATTGCTTTACTGCCTTACTGGATTTACTGACTTTACATCATATTATTAATTATCTACCAATTTCATGTTTTTTTCTTTTATATTTTAAATTTTATCATTTATTATCTTTTAATTACTTATATAATTCATTATCTATATTACTTTATTATTATATATTTTTTTATTACTTATTTTTATATTATTAATTTTTTAATTATTATTACTTTTTTATTACCTATTTATTTGTACTTATTATATTTTTTTATTATTTATTTTATTCTTCTATTATAATAATGTGTTTTACATTATTTATTTTTCATTTATATTTTATTTTCTTAAACTATATTACGTTTTTTATTATTTTCTAATTTCTCATTATTTATTTTTATTATTTCTCTATTCATTATTATTATTATATTTATTCTATATTTCATCTTTATTATTATTTCAATTTTTATTATTATGATTTTTATTTATTATTATTTTTATTCATTTATTTTCTTAATTTTAATTATTCATTTAATTATTAATAACTTTTTATTATGAGAATGGACTGCACTTGATTTTATTCTCTTATTCTTATTTTTATTAATTAATTTATTTACAATGCTTTCTGGAAGATTTATTATTAAATATTACTTTATTATTTTTATTATTATTATTTTTTAATTATTTTTATTATTTTTATTAATTTTAATTATTTCTTATTATTTTTATTATTTATTATTGGTTGTATTTATTTATATTTTATATATTTTATAATTATTTTTATTATTCTTCTATATAATATTTTTTATAACTTAGTTATTTTTCTATTTCTTTTTTTTCTTATAATTTTAATTAATTTCAAATTGTTTATTATTTTTATATTTTATTATTTCTAATATTAGTTGTTATTTATGATTATGAATTTACTGAATGTAATGATCTAAATTATAATTTATTGAACATGATTCGTGATGTATGCAACTACGATAAATGGATATATGATTAATTATCAGATCAATAAATTATTATCTACCATATGTTTCTTTAAAACTTAGCATAATTTATTAATTACAAACTATTATTTTATTATATTTTATTTCATAATTAGATTTAATCTAAAGAACATTCACTTTTATATCTAATAATTAAAAATCAACTGGAAACTTTATTGGACCTTCTCATGTCCTACAAAGATATTAATCGCCTTTATTATCTCAATACATATTTCTACATATAATAAATTCATATATATTTATATCTATATTTTAATTAAATCCTTATATTACTTAATTATACTTATGGTCACTAATACACATCATATGTCTAACTCACTACTTAATTTAATAAGTAGTTATTATTTTGCCACAACTATTATTTTATTTATTACTTCATTGGCTATCTACTAAACACACTTAAAAGATACGACTATAAACAAACAAAGCTAACTTTAACAGCGATTCATAAAAACCTAATGACTTCCTTAAACCAAAAAACTGGATAATTACTGTTCAATTGCATAAATACATATTTAGTAGAAATAATAACTATAAAAGAATCGATCAACATAAGTATGACCTAGCAAAGGTAACCTTCTCATTTAAACATAATAATTTACACACACACACACACAAACACAAACATTAATCATCACAAACTAGTTCACACAACACACCATAAACACAACTATTCCTACAAACACCCCATCACACACAACATTCAAAATACAAACCACGAAATCACATCAGCAGCACCACTTCCAAACACATCACACTCAACAAACATGCAACTTCAAAATTCAATATAAATTTATTAACTATTTTTAATGTAAATAACTATTATTAAAATGTATAGTGTTGGTTATTAAATACTTATATTTTATTTATAAACATCCTCTTTATAAAAAATTTAATATGGATGACGAAACTAATCACACGCTTTCCCAACAATTTTAAAACAATCTCTTTAATTAAAATTATTAAAAAAACATTCAACCTACACTAGTTTTCACCATCACAGGTAGGTGTCTGTTAACTATTAAACAATCTTTATTTTCCACTTAAATGATTGTAACAGAAATTTTATATAAAATACATCATATTTAAACAGGAATACTCAGATAAGAGCAATAAAAAGAGTAAAATTTATAATTGTATTTCACTGAGCAACAAGGGGATTAGTATGGCTTTGTTTTACTGCTTTACTGCTTTACTGTTTTATCCTGCTTTACAGCTGTCACTGCTTCTTAGCCGGATTAATAGATTAATCTCTTATTATTCAATTAATTCAACTTGAAGGAGTTTAGTGATGTGGACGAAATTTAAACGTTTTCCAGATGTCGCCTACATGGTGCTTTTAGCAGGCCCGGCTTAGGCATTTGTAAAACCTTTCTATTTTATTAATAATATTTTCAAGGAAATGGACGATTTTGAGCCCAATGCCCCTTGTACAAATAATATGTTGTGCGTATATTATGTTTTATTTATTAGGAAAAATTAAAAAGAATATATTGTAAAGATGTTTATTCTAGTATTTCCATGAAGGAGTATCACAATGTTATAGTTGATCATGGATCAAAGGTAACTATACGGAACGGCATTAACAAATTATTAGCTATTTTAGTATTGGACTAATTAATGTTAAAACGATTAATTCTAGTAATCTTGGATTTAATAGGGGCAGATAACATTCCTACACACCGGTTTATTCTCGACCATACATAAAATATCTCTCGGCATGTTCAAATATAATTCATAAACACAGAATACTTTTTTCATCAAATCACCAATAGAACATATACTGCGATAGTTCTTCTTTAAACACAATTTGTTTTTGGAGATGTGTTGCTATAACAGAGAAGATTCACGACACAGAATCAAAAAATTATTGCTATTGCGCAAATCATAATGTTCCCAATTCACAGGATATAAGAGTTCTTAAACTTAAGTATATTAGTAAAGATGGTTACTTCTAGATCTATACCTCACTGTTAATCTCTTGCATCTGTTAGTATCTACTTTCATCCAATACAAATAAACGTTTATTACAGTAGATGTATTTGCTACTCGCTATAACATCAAACTAATATTATCTTACAACCTTAATATGAGATTTGGAATAATGTATATATATCAATAATACCTGATATAAATAGACTAGCATTCTAGTTTGACAAGTTATATATATACTTTCGTTTATATAAAAAAATTTAACAAGATTAATCTGAAACCATCTGAAAACGGTTAACACCACTGGGATTTAGGCGAAAGGCATAGCAAAGAAGATTCATTACCCAATATGTGTATGTTGAAGTCCTGTTTAAATCTTATAAGGTAAATGTTCCCTCTTACAACAGACCTCAGAAAGGTAAAGCCTAACGGTCGTTATATGAAACATCATTAAAAATACTTCGCCTTATACCATTAAAAATCTGAAAAATAAAAAGATAGTTACCTTCAAGAAAGGGGAGGCGTATTCCTGCATTTACTCTTCCGTTATATGCTCACTTGATAACTAAGTTGGACTGTCCATGAATGAACGAGGTTGTGTATCACTTCCATATTAATGGAGTAACTCGGAGAAATGAAGTATTTCATAATAACAGCGCAATCTGTAACAGAATTCAATTCCTCAGATTCATCATTCACAACCTCTATATGATCCCAGTTATTGCAGCACACTGTGCAAAATCCACACACCACATCATCAAGCCATTCACACCCCAATACATACCAGATATAATCAGCCCAATGCATCGAACATACAAACTCTTTCCACATTCACAACAGTTAGCACATCTCAAGCAGAATCTAGGTATTTGTGAACGTAATCTATTATCCTTTTACAGTCTACCTCTACCTCACTAGCTTATATGACCTCCTAAGAGTTGATTCAGATAAACCAACTTACGAGAAAGAAGAGTTTCTCGAGGAATATGTATATTCAGGACATAACATTCCACTGATGATATACAATTGCATCTTTATACAGGATCCATTATTCAGAAAGCTTTGATTATTGAAATCTTTAACAAGACTTTGCTATCTACATTTACCACCAAACCACAGTTATTCTTCGATATTCCGTATACCTGTAACAAAATAAAGACTAATCTGAATGAAACTTGAAGTGAAAAATGAAGCTAAATTTAAAAATATAGTCTAGCAGTGTATTGCTTAACTATTAGAGTGCGTAAATCAGGAATAGCCAATGGTTATTATCATTATAGTGTTCTTAAGAGATGAGGAGGTTATATCTTTGAATGATATCAGGGCAGACTTAAATCCTTCGAGATGATATGTAAATAGGGTCTACACACGGTTCGAATTATTGTGGATTTGTGAGTTTAGCTGATTCTCTCACGTGACTGGAAAGAAAGGTCTGTAAGAAGTCTGGAATGAGATCAAACAAGAACTTCGACTATAATTTTCGCGAACTTTATCTAAAATACACAACGATTAGCAGACTTGGATAATATCCCAAAGACGCCAAGACCTGATTCAAGTCCCTCAGGTACTTCTTACGCCTCAAGAAAACGATTTTAAACGTGTTACCAAGAGGAAGAATAAGAAAAAACCCATACAGTAAATCTCAATGGGATAAATCGTAATTCTGTCTTACATATATATATATTAGCTTTTTATGCTGATTATTTAGTTGTAATGCTTGTGTTAAATAAATATGTTATTTTAGACCTTTTTCTTTAACCCTTTTGACTAAGAAGAAATTTGTGACATATATATATATATATATATATATATATATATAATATATATATCATATATTTATATATATTTATATATATATTATATATATATAATAATATAAATATATATATATATATATATATATATATATAATATATAATATATATATTTGAATTAATTTAGTCTGCACTTCTCGCAGTATTTATAAGTATTGATGATTTTACCCCTGGAGGCAACACAAAATGAAACTATTCAAAAATTAAGTTATTTCTTTTTCACAGTTATTACATAACAACAAACTAAAAATAAAGATTAATCACATAAGAGTTTTTTAAAAAGATATAATCCGAGCTTTCGCACTCATGTCCGAGCTGCCTCTTCAGGAACTAAATTTCAGGAACGGAGGTTGGGAAAGAATACAGCTCCAATTTTTATTGTCTTCTTCTTCTTTTCTGGCAACATGGTTGTTTGAAGGTATAAAGGACTATGTGCTAGG
>JABUQX010086771.1:0-10000 GCA_015478945.1 Trachelipus rathkii
AAATTATAAATTTTATTTTAACCATATATAATATTAATATGCTGATATTATTATATAAATTATATATATATACTATATATATATATTAATATATATATTAATATCTTATTAATAATATATCTTATATATAATATATATATATATATATAATTATTATATATATCATATATATTATATATTATATATATAATTATAATTAATATATATATATATATAGTATATTAATATATATATATAAGTGTATATAATATATGTATATAATATATATATATATTAATATTATAATTATATATATATTAAATGTATTAATAATATATATATAAATTAATATATATATATATATAATATGTATCTGAGAATGAGGAGTATAGGTCAGCATCCCGAAAGTTCAGGCATGTAACTAAAAAAACATAACAGCTACAAGAACAATAAAAATAGTTATTAATCAGGAGACATTTTAACCCCTGAAATAAAAAAACAAATAAAAATAATAAGGCTTTATTAAAAATTAAAATGTTAAAGAATCTTGAAAATTAGTTTTTTTGAGAATTCGAAGATGCTGCGTACTCCGAGTGAGCACGCAAAAGGTGCCAAATGTTGATTTTTTAAAAAAACTAAGAATAACTATGAAATAGAACGATGTATAAGGAGTCGGGTTTCTCGGCCTACCGGGTGACAAGGGTGGACTTCCGTCCCCCTCTGTCCCTCCTCCGGCTCGAACCCCCTAAAAAGGATATAAAAAAAGGAAAAATACATTTTCTCCAAGCGTAAAATATTTGGCAAACTTTTGCTCTCGGCCGGAGAAAGTAAAATGCAGGGTTTCTAAGGTCAATCCAGAGCGTGGCACTTGCCAGGTTAAGATTTTACAAAATATTTAAGTGTTATTCAATATAATAATTAGAAATTTTTTGTTTTTTTTTTTTTTTTTTTTTTTTTAAGTTGTATCGGTGAAATTGACTTAATAAAATTACAGAAAGAATGTTATAGAATTTATGATGTAGAAGATACAGTTACCAAAATATATGCATGAACTCTTCGAGATGCTGGACCATAGTATTATATATATATATATATATATATATATACATCTATTATATATTATATATATAATATATCATATAATATATTATATCTATAATAGTATATAGTATAAATATATACTATATGTATATATTATATATATATATATATATATATATATATTATGTATATATAGGGCGTAGGCTAAGGATTTCACTTAGGGGGGGCAAAGGTTGAGTGATACTATATATCTATATATATATATATATTATAGTATATATATATATAATATATATATATAGATTTAATATATATATATATTATATATATATAGTAGTACTATAAATATATATTATATATATTATATAATGTTATATATATAATATATATATATATATATATATATATATTATATTTATATATATCATATAGATATATTTATATATATATATATATATATATATATATATATATATATACGGTATATATATATATTATATAATATATATATAGTATATAAGTATATTATATATATATATATATATATATATATATAGCAGGCTTTTCTCTTTCCTAGCTTTGGCTGCAGACATACTGAGAGTTCTAGCGGAGAAGCTAACTGTATAAAAAACAAACAACTATTTGACTTCAAGTCAATATGAAACGAAAACTCAATGTAAATTTAGAAAAATGTATGTTTATAATACGGTTAGTAATTATTGCACTTCATTAATTCTATTGTTGAGTGTATTTTTTTCACAGTTTTTCTGCCTACTAATAAAGTCCTTAGGTAACTCGTCTGGCAAACATATAGGTTAATCTTTTTTTATTTGTGGCCAGATTTAGGGGGCGGCAAGGTTGCCCCCCCTGCACCCCTGACTACGCCCGAGTATATATTATAAAATAAGTATTGATTATTTATTAGTGTTGTGACGTTTGTGTTTGTTGTGGTGAGTGTTGGTAGGTGGTGTGTAGGTAGGTGTGTAGGTGTGTGTGTGTGTACGCTTTACAAGAGGGTAAGCTAAAAAGGTTACTTGTTGGCGAAGCTTATATCATAGGGATGAAATTATGACCTTTTTCTTTTATCTATTGAAAATGCGAGAATCTACTTTTGTAATATTTATTTAATTTGACTTATGCTTAATAATTTAGGAAGTAAAAGAATGGTCAAATGCTTATGAAGATTGCTGAAACTTTTATGTGGTAATACGATTCCCAAGATTTAATACACTACTTTTTTCAGCAAGAGCCACATATTCTACTAAATTCGTCCTAATTGCACCTCGCTCCTAGTGTGATAAGAAGCTGTTTAATTGGTGGAGATTTTATTATTTATATTTTATCAATATGAGAGTAAATAGTTTTAAAAGATGAGTGCAAAGTGATCCTTGAATTCTAATTGTTAATAGTGAAATTGAAAACTGTAAAAGTTTTGTTACTAGTTTTGTTTTTTATGACAATTTTAAATCTGCTTGGCAATTCTGCTTAAGAACTTTCAACACTTGTAAGAGAAACTAGATTTTCTTGCTCTGTAACTAGAAGGGTAATATGTATAACTTGAGGGTTTTTTTCTAGATCGAATGTGTAGTTTCGTCTGGGGTCAATAATTGTCAGCTTTGTAAGAAAACTATGTTTCAAAAGTTTCTTGAAATATTGCTATGTACAGACTTTGAATTAGAAAAATAGCAAATAAGAAACTCTTGAAGACTTTTATATTAAATAATAATTGGCAATAAAAAATAATACCACTTTAATTTATTTATTATACTAAATTATAAAAAAGAAAGCAGATAAAAAATAATATTCAAAATTTTTATATGCTTTTTTCAACTTTAACCATTTTACAGTTGTTAACAACGTTTCGCTCTATCACGCTCAATACTCGGGGACAGGACACGAAGCCTGGGGAAAGTGGAGCTTGCCGAGGTCCCGTGCTCTTTGGTAGGGTATAGTTTTAGCTCCTACTATAAAGGGCCTTTAAAACAGGTCAAACGGAATACATTTGGTGGAATGCCTGGTCGGAGCCGGGGACGCACCCCGGGTTCTCTCCGTGCGGCAGATTTAAAATTCGTCAGGAGAGAACGAGAAAAAGATACAATAAGGAAATAAACAAAAAAAATTAACACATACACACCAAAAGAAAAATACAAAATAAAGCTTAATCCATTAGAGAAAATGTGAATATGACATTATTCTGGAATCCTGGATTATAAATCACTTTCCAAGTCCTAAGGCAAATGTAAAAGACAGAAAATTCTAATTATTAATATTACACAAAAAATATGATAATACATGTTCAATCAGCAACTTACTCTTACGAGATAATGCTGCAATGTAATATATTTTATGCCCAAAAAAAGGCCTTTTAGCAGAACTTTTATTGGCGTTTATATTCTTGGGAAAGTTAGTTGGATAGTGAGTATCTTTTTGAATATAATACCTTTCTAGGCTTTTTTTAATTATTACTCTTATTAATTGCAATACACCAAATCCTAATTGTGATTTATAAAAACATCCTTCGCACAATTAACTATTGCGATGGCAGAGTTCTAGGGGTGCTCATTCGGCTCACTTTTTCTACCGGCGAATCTATACTCAGGGGTAGAGACTAATTCCCGTTGCTCTGGGACCCTCCCCTTCTCACGGGGAGATGTGTATCCTATACTCACGGAATCCTATTATTCCCGCTTCTTCATTTGCGTCCCTAATGGTGGGTGTCGCAGGGGAGTTCACTCTCCGCTTTGTCAATCAACATCTATCGGTTGTCGTTTAAATTGATAAAAACCAATCTGGTCCACCTCCATAATTAAATACCTATTGTGTACCGCTTCTTCGTTTTCGAGGTGCTCGAGAGCAGTCACCCTAGTTGTTGCGGCCTGTATTAGGTGACAGCATCATAATTTAATATAAGTGGATATAGAAAGTCTTTCTTTTAACGAGAAACCAATGGATTCTCATAAAAAGTTATTCATAATTTTGATTAAATTCTATTATTTTAAACTATAAATATACTCCTTAGTTGTTATTTTTGAAAATTGTTATTATGCTGAACATTTAAGCATCCTTTTTTATACCCAAATTTATTTTCACTTAAATGATAGAGACAGTTTTGTATCCACCTTTAAACAGGTAATTAATACCATTATAAATTGTAGTCTAACATTGGACTCCTCTCTTCTACACGCTGTTAATTTAGTGCCTCACTCCTTGTAGTTCTATATTTTTGAGAATATAAATCAGTATAATTTATTTTTTTTCATATGGTGATTTATTTTTTGAACCTAATAATTTTTTTTATTTTTGTTGACCCACTAATTCTCGCTTCGCACGACACCCATAACCAGAGTACTGGACACACCACGAAATATTCCCTTGAATTCAGGATAGTTTTTAACACATTTCAGTTTTTATCTGAAGTGTAACTGCATTCACAATAATGTTAATTTTAAAGATACATATGAACGGATAAACTAAACGCTGGCCTATTTATATATATATAATATATTATATATATATAGTATACTGATGGGTTATTATTTCTATCACAGTTCATAAACCCATTATCCATAACCACCTATTAATATCATCAATAATCACTGTGATGAAACTTAGTTGCATAAACCTATATACACTGGCAATGGGAGTTCTTTATATTATCAAAGTCTATTGCTCCGAAATTAATATAATTATACAAAATGATATTTATATCAACTCAAGCTATAGCTACTTCGCTTTTCTCAATTAACCAATTATAACAGTAACATACTCCTAAATGACACACACTAGTACAGTATTTACAGATACTTATAAATGTGCATTTTAGTACAAATAAATGTACATTTTAGTATGTAAATAAAATGAAGTCTTCTTTATATTAATAATATAAATATATTTTTCTTTTTCATATATAGGTATACTTTCTCTTACAAGAAAAGGTTTGAGTTATAGTGTGGATGCGTGGTCGCTGTGTTTGTTAGTGTGCTGTAGCCCGCTCGGCTGAGAGTGTGTTTGCTTGACCGTGAATGTGTGTGATGAAGCGGGTCTCAGTGATGTGCTGCGTCGGGTATGTGATGATAGAAATGTATGTTGTCGGGGTGAATGTGTTGTTTGTGGTGTTTGTTTTTGACGAGAGAGAAAGTTTGCCCATCCTAGACCTCTTTATTTGGGTTAATGGATTTGTGGATTGTGGAAATTCATGGTTAGTTTCACAAGCAATCCAACTTGCGGCTATGTGTACCTTATTTTAAAATAGCTTCTCGATTCCTCTATGAATAAAATTTGAGGTTTCAAATAACATACTATAATTTATGTGGTTAGCTGGTAATATAACATCTATAATTTCTTATTATTATTATTATTAATCACTGATTAGAATGAACTCGGTAGACTTTAAGGAAGAAGAGAAAATTTCTTATAATGTTCTTAAATAATGTTCCATATTTTTTAAGAAACCTATTAAGAATATCGAAATTTAAAATATTATAATAAATGCAATAAATTTAAAACTATATAAAACTCAATATATTTAATTTTTTATTTTTTTACCTTATTTATTCGTATAAAAATTATTTTTATTTTTTATGATAGTTCCACACAATCAATGATATATTTTTCATATTCTTTTCATTGAATATTGTCCTATATTAAAAAGTTATTATATATATTTAATAAAATTTAAATAACATTTTACTTCCCTTATTTTTAATTTTTTTTATTTTGTATGAGTCTTACTAGAATTTATATCTCATTGCTGGCAAAAAATTATAATCATATTACATATACTAAAAATAAAAAAAACTAGACATATTTTAATTAATTACTTTAATTATAGAATTGTTTTTTAAAATTCAAAGATAAATATATACAAAGCTATTTATTTATAATAAAATACTAATAAAATCAAAACATTTTATTCAATATATATATTAGAGTATGTATGTGTGTGTATGTAGTATGAGAGTGTGATGTGTGTGTGTATATGTGTGTGACAGTTGCCCCTCATCACACTTTCCCTGATTGTTCATGCCATTTGTGTCTAACTTTATACAATAAATCTACCTCCATTAGGGCACCTACAATAGTACATACTATTTACCTTATAGAATAAACTCTTTAGCCGGTTTTATTCAATTATCTTAGACTTGACTTCTACTATATATAATATAGTAGATGGTAGTTGTAGTGAGCTATACTTATACGTAGGGTCTCACTGAGTTGAAGTTATATATATATATAATATATATATATATATATATATAATAAATATATATTATATATATATAATATATATATATTAATATATATATATATATATATATATATTAATAATGTATAATATATTTATATATATATATATATATATATATATATATATATATATAATGTTGGATAATCAGTCATATTTTGAATTTTAATTCATGATTATATGTAATAAATTTAATTCTCTCTCTCTCTCTCCTCTCTCTCTCTCTCTCCTCTCTCTCTCTCTCTCCTCTCTCTCCTCTACACATATACTCTCTCACGTCTCATAATCAGATAATGATCGAAAAAACGGTGGCTCAATTGGTAAAGCGATTGAGTCGCAAGGGAAAGGCCCGGGTTCGATTCATCGTCAGGATGTTAGAAAGTAATTACCTAGAGTAGTTTCCCTCCTATAATAGGGCTAAGCCCGTGAGGTGCGATTTTAAAATTTAAAAAAAAAATGGTTGTTTTCTTATGAGAATACGAAATTTATGTTTATTTTCAAGATAATATTTAAACAATGTAAAAAAGAAAGATAAAAATAAAATTAATAAAAAAAGAATATTTTTTTATGTCGGATATTTTAAGAGCACTTTGCGAATTCTATTTCAAAGAATAAAATTTCACATAAAGAGTTGCCAAGTATTAATATAGATTGTTGCGAATTTTCTAATTTAGCTTTTGTAGAAAGTTAAATTGAATCTAAGTAGTTAATTAAACCCGAAGGGTAATCGCAACGATGTCCAGTTGCCAGCGAGTTTACGGCTTGCAGGTAGAGTGATCGTGGGCTGGGGATCTCCGCTTCTCTTCGCTCCCCCTCTCCCCCCGGAACTCCTCCCCCAACATCGTAAACCCTTTTCCTACTTCCATACTCTTCCGCGTCATTTTCTACGATTTTTTAAGAAAAGTTCTCGAAATAAACTATTCCAAGCTTTCTTTATATTAGGGTAATTTTATTAATATTTAAGAGTAACTTTATTAATACAAGGTGTAATTTAATTAATATTTCGGGTTTATTTCGCTAATACTAGCGGTAATTTTTTTAACATTAGGGGTTATTTTATTAATACTAGTAATCTTGCTATTACAAGGGAATAAATATATATATTTATTAGGGGGATAATATTTAAGGTGTCTCAATCGATGTAAATTTAATTAAGCTTTGATAATATTATATCATATATTATATTTGGTTACACAGTAGTGAGGTGGAGCCGTTTCGGAGAATCGGTAGTTAAATTCCATGGAAGCTAGCCGGTAGTTAAATTTCATGGAAGCGCGGTGGTTAAATTTAATGGAAGAGAACCGGTAGTTAAATTTCAAGGAAACGAACCGGTAGTTAAATTTCAGGGAAACGAACCGGTAATTAAATTTCATGGAGGCTAACCTGTAGCTAAATTTCAGAGAAACGAACCGGTAGTCAAATTTCATGAAGCGAACCGGTAGTTAAATTTAATGGAAGCAAACCGGTAATTAAATTTCATGGAAGCGAACTGTTAGTTACATTTCATGGAAGCGAATTGGTAGTAACATTTCATGGAAGCGACTCGGTAGTTAAATTTTATGGAAGCAAACCGGCAGCTAAATTTCATGGAAGCAAGCCGGTAGTTAAATTTCATGGAAGCGCGGTGGTTAAATTTAATGGAAGAGAATCGGTAGTTAAATTTTATGGAAGCAAACCGGCAGCTAAATTTCATGGAAGCAAGTCGGTAGTTAAATTTCATGGAAGCGCGGTGGTTAAATTTAATGGAAGAGAATCGGTAGTTAAATTTCAAGGAAACGAACCGGTAGTTAAATTTAAGGGAAGCGAACCGGTTGTTAAATTTCAAGGAAGCGAACCGGTAGTTAAATTTCAGGGAAACGAACCGGTAATTAAATTTCATGGAGGCGAACCTGTAGTTAAATTTCAGGGAAACGAACCGGTAATTAAATTTCATGGAGGTGAACCTGTAGTTAAATGTCATGGAAGCGAACCGATAGTCAAATTTCATGAAGCGAACCAGTAGTTAAATTTCATGGAAGCGAACCGATAGTCAAATTTCATGAAGCGAACCAGTAGTTAAATTTCAGGAAGCAAACCAATAATTAAATTTCATGGAAGCGAACTGGTAGTTTCATTTCATGGAAGCGAATTGGTAGTAACATTTCATGGAAGCGACTCGGTAGTTAAATTTTATGGAAGCAAGCCGATAGTTAAATTTCATGGAAGAGAGGTGGTTAAATTTAATGGAAGAGAACCGGTAGTTAAATTTCAAGGAAACGAACCGGTTGTTAAATTTCAGGAAAGCGAACCGGTAGTTAAATTTCAAGGAAGCGAACCGGTAGTTAAATTTCAGGGAAACGAAATGACAATTAAATTTCATGGAGGCGAACCTATAGTTAAATTTCAAGGAAACGAACCGGTAGTTAAATTTCATGGAAGCGAACCGGTAGTCAAATTTCATGATGCGAACTGGTAGTTAAATTTCATGGAAGCAAACTGGTAATTAAATTTCATGGAAGCAAACTGGTAGTTACATTTCATGGAAGCGACTCGGTAGTTAAATTTTATGGAAGCAAACCGGCAGCTAAATTTCATGGAAGCAAGCTGGTAGTTAAATTTCATGAAAGCAAGGTGGTTAAATTTAATGGAAGAGAACCGGTAGTTAAATTTCAAGGAAGCGAACCGGTAGTTAAATTTCATGGAAGCGATCCGGTAGTTAAATTTCAAGGAAGCGAACCGGTATTTAAATTTAAGGGAAACGAACCAGTAGTTAAATTTCATGGAAGCGAACCGGTAGTTAAATTTAATGAAGCGAACCGGTATTTAAATTTCATGGAAACAAACCGGTAATTAAATTTCATGGAAGCGAATTGGTAGTTACATTTCATGGAAGTGACGCGGTAGTTAAGTTTTATGGAAGCAAACTGGCAGCTGAATTTCATGGAAGCAAACCGGTAGTTAAATTTCATGGAAGCGAACCGGTGGTTAAATTTAATGATATGATCCGACTGTCGTTCGGAAGATGACATAATTGAAAAATGAGAAGGAGAGACAGTAAAGTGATAGAAGAAGTACTGAAGAACCAGAGAAAAAGGCCGTGAAGATTGAAAGATGCAAAAGCTTCAGACTAAATTTGAGTCTACGACTGCGTGTTGTGATTAGTTATGAGGATCAGAAAATGAAGAATGTTTTTGACAGTGGCATGGGTCAGTATTAATTATTGAAATAACAAGTGTTACAAGAGAGAAGTAAGAGATATATTATAAGAGTAAGAACTATACTTCGATTTGATATAAATTTGTAGGTAGATGCTAGACATCAAAATTTTCACGCCCTCAGATCTAATGGAATTTATACGTGCTGAGGTATATAAAATCACCTACAGTGAAACAGTCATCATGTACACCCGGTTAAGCCGCAGCTCGAGATAGTTTGACTAGGGTGACCATACCGCGAGGATCATATGACAAACTCACTATTCAGTAACGGAGTTGTTTGTATATTTTTCTCTTTCTGGATGACAAGAGTAACGCGCACATCCGCGATCAAACACCAAAATTAAGCACTTAGTCTCGTAATCTCACATAGAGTGAGCACGCTCTTTGTCGCACTGGAATAATGTGAGGTTGTGGAGTGTAATTCTGACTCCGCTCTTGTCTCAAACTTAACATTAAGAGCACGCTAAGTCTGTCCAATATAGAGGCCTCTATGCGGGTTCTTGAGTGATTAAAACAATATAAAAAAGAAAAAATTAAC
>JABUQX010086772.1:7500-25000 GCA_015478945.1 Trachelipus rathkii
GATTTATTGAAAATACCACAAACCCATCTTCGCTTTTGTGCCTTCTTTGTCTAAAAACATTTTCGAATGAAACGATGAAGCCTTCGAGACTTCAAGATCATTTGAATAAAATGCATTCAGATAAGAAGGACAAAAATGTAGCCTATTTTCAAGACCTGGAGAAGAAGCATAATGGTCAGGCATGTGTATCAAAACTTTTTTCGGCGGCTGCTAAGCAAGACGATGACGGACTTCGAGCTTCGTAAAATATCTCTTTGTTAATTGCTCAAACAGGCAAACCACACACCATCGGAGAAGAGTTAATTTTGCCGGCAATAAATAAAATAATTACTACTGTGCTCCATAAACCAGCGGCAAATATTATCCGAAAAATTCCTTTGAGCAATAGTTCTGTGCAAAGACGAATTGATGAAATGGCTGAAAACATTGAAGAGTCATTGTGCAATCATCTGAAGACTAGTCAATTCTCAATTCAGTTGGATGAGTCCACTTTACCAACTAATGAAGCATTGTTGCTGTCTTACGTGAGGTTTATTAAAGATGAGAAAATATGTCAAGAATTATTATTTGCTAGAAATTTAGAGACAGATACAAAAGGAGAAATCATATTTAATACACTGGAAAAGTTTTGTGATGAGAAAGAAATTCCCTTGAAGAATATTATATCAGCTGCTACGGATGGAGCTCCGGCTATGACAAGGTCTCATAAAGGCTTCATAGCGTACTTAAAAAACAAAATTTCAGATGTGCTCTCTGTACATTGCGTAATTCATCGAGAACATTTGGTTGCTAGAAATTTAAGTGAACGACTGTTTCAATCACTGCAACATGTCATCAAAGCAGTCAATAAAATCCGAAACAGCTCTTTAACTGATAGATTATTTAATCAGCTTTGTGTTGCTAATGATGAAGATTTCAACCGATTGCTGTTTCACACAGAAGTGCGTTGGCTATCAAGAGGCAATTGTCTGACTCGATTTTACAATCTGTTTGACTCTGTGATAGAGTTCTTGGAAAACAAAGACACAGAATTGCGCGACAACCTCATCACATCAAAGAGTGATATCTCGTACTTGACAGACCTGTATAGATTGTTTAATGATATAAATCTCCAACTTCAATGTGATGACTTGAACTTAATTAAAACAAAAAATGTCGTTGCTGCTTTCGTAGCCAAGCTGCTCTTACCCAAGAAGAATATCGGCAGACGTGAGTTCCACAATTTTCCCAATTTAACAGTATCCTGCAACAACGACGACTTGCTTTGGAAAACCTCTACAGTGATTTCATAGAACGATTCCAGGACATTTTGAAATTGGAAATACCAGACTGGGTGTTGGATCCTTTTTTAAATGTCAACACAGCAATATCATTCCAGCTGCAAGAAGAGCTTATAGAACTGACAACGAACGAGGAAATAATAATCAAATTCAAAAATGGCTACCAAGAATTTTGGCTACAAAAGTCAATCCCGCAATTGTACCCTGGATTGTGGTTGATCGTTCAACAATTTTTGATAGCATTCCCATCGTCATATTTGTGTGGACGTGGATTTAGTGCTGTGGCAACGCTGCTTACTAAAAAGAGAAATCGTTTGCATGTTACCGAACGCGACGACGAGCGGCTGATTTTGAGTAAATTCGAACCTGATATCAACAAACTTGTTAAAAATCATCAGATTCATCCTTCACATTACATTAGTTTTAAAATTAAAATTGATTATGTTTGTTTAAAATTAAAATTGATTATGTTTGTTTTAATTTGAATAAAAGATATTCTTAATATTATAAAGTAGCGTTTTAATTGCTCTCACTGGTAAAAAAGTCTCGTTTAGAATGTAAGTTTAAACTCCAGGCCAGACTAATATATCACACTATATTTAAAGTAATGAATGTCATTGTGGTTTTTAAGTTTTCGTAAAGTAAAAAAAAAATTGGGGGCGCTGAAAAATAATTGATTTTCAAAGTGGGTGGTAGACGAAATAGGTTTAAGAACCTCTGGTTTATGTACTTATTAATTGGATTTAAGCAATATTTAACATCTGAAATATAAGGATCGAGGGAAAGGACAGGCTGGACACCTGGTGATGTCACCTTGACGGAAGCTCGGTTGCTTTAAAAATGTTCTTGAACCCAACTTTCTTGGGTTGGAGGATGGCTCAGTGGTAAAGCATCGAGTATATTGTCCTCATTCGCAACATGCGGTGGTTCAATCCCAGAGAAAGCAGTATATATATATATATATATATATATATATATATATATATATATATATATATATATATATATATATATATATATATATATATATATATATAATATATATATATATATATATATATATATATATATATATATATATATATATATATATATATATATATATTTAATTTTGTATCTTTTCTATACATTACTATGCTCCTCCACAAAGTCTTTATTGTTATAATGCTAGACTCAGTTTGGAGCCTTCTCCCTCTTCCGTTTCTTGAGTCTAAAGCTTTAACCTATTTTAAATTCTTTGTTTACCGATTACAATCGACGCGGAACGTTTTCACATTCCTTTTTACGCGTCTCTTAATTTATAGCGAAGCTATTTAATCGTTTCATTTTCTCTCTCTCTCTCTCTCTCTCTCTCTCTCTCTCTCTCTCTCTCTCTCTCTCTCTCTCTCTCTCTCTCTCTCTCTCTCTCTCTCTCTCTCTCTCTCTACTTGCTGCATCACTCTCTTTCTCTCTCCCTTCGTTTTCACTGATTTTTCCCTCTCTCTCTCTCTCTCTCTCTCTCTCTCTCTCTCTCTCTCTCTCTCTCTCTCTCTCTCTCTCTCTCTCTCTCTCTCTCTCTCTCTCTCAATCTCTTTCATTCTATTTCTCCCTTTTTCTTTAATTATTTCTTGATCCCTTAATCTACATATCGTTTTATCTCACTTTCTGAATAGCATGCAATATTAAATTTTGTATTTTGAGTTCCCTCTCTTGTTTGATTACTACTACTACTACTACTACTACTACTACTACTACTACTACTACTACTACTAATAATAATAATAATAATAATAATAATAATAATAATAATAATAATAATAATAATAATAATAATAATAATAATAATAATAATAATAATAAGAATAAAGAATAAGAATAATAATAATAATAATAATAATAATAATAATAATAATAATAATAATAATAATAATAATAATAATAATAATAATAATAATAATAATAATAATTAAAATAATTAAAATAATTAAAATAATTAAAATAATTAAAATAATTAAAATAATAATAATAATAATAAGTGTTCGATCAAATGTTTCTGAACGTCTAGTATTGTTGGTGTTCTCAGTTTTACAGTGAAATTTTCCTATCCTAGTAATTATAACCTTTTTCTACTTTTTCTTCTAAAATTTCTTTTTTTATTATTATTATTTAAAAGTTTTCACCTTATTTCAATTCTTCTTTTCATTTTAGTTTTTCTACTTTTCTTTTTGTTTTTCTTTGTAATTTCATTTTTTTCCTTGTATACTGAAGAGAAATAAAGTTCATACTGGCAACATAAATTTAATGTTATCGTCAGATCCTTTCGATCTCAATTCTTGATCCAGTTTAAATTTAATGATTTTAAGGCAGGGCTTAAAATCCTTTCACAAAGGTTTGCACTCAGCACTTTCTTGACATACACACCAAGGAAAGAATATGAAAGTTGTGTAATGAAACGTTTGTGGAAGGTGCAGTTCCGAAGGACTGAAAGAGAGCAGTGTTAATACCATTGTATAAGGGTAAGGGTGATAAAGGGAACTGAAGAAACTAGAGGAGATTAAATTTACTGGGTGTTGTAGGGAAGATACATACTGAAATTTGGTTGAAAGAGTACGTCGAGTGATTGAGGAGTTGATTTTTGAAGAACAAGGTGCATTTAAAAGTGGTAGAAAACATGTAGAACAAAATTTTTATTTTGAAGCAATTGAATGATAAAATGAGAGAGAAAAAAAGTAAACTTTGTCTAGGTTTTATGGACTTGCTACAAGTGTATAACAGGATTAATAAGGAAAGATCTGTGGCAGGTGTTAATAATATTTGGTTCTGGTGGTAGACTTATGAAATGGAAATAAAAGTTTTTATGTTGGTAATTAAACGATTGTTAGAATAAATGGAGTGGAGAGTGAATATTTTAATATTAATAGCGGAGTAAGGAAGGAATGTGTGATGTCTCCATGGCTATTTAATTTGTATATGGATGGTGTAACGAAAGGATTTAAGGTATGGGTGGTAAGGGAGGGCGTTATACTAATAAAGATTGGAGAGCTTATTTATTATACGCAGTTAATTTGGTTTTGCGTGATGAATCTGAAGAAATATTAAGAGGATCGGTAGAGATATTTAACAGGGTATGTAAAAAAGAGGTTTGAACGTAAATGTAAATTTGAGCAAGCTGGTTGTGGTAGGTGAGGAGAATCCGTAGTGTGAAACCATGTTGAATGGTAGGCAACTGGAACAAATATCGGAGTTAGAGTGGATTAAAGTGGCTTGGTCATTTAGAAATGATGGGTGGTAGTTGATTGCCTAAACGGTTAAATAGTGGTAAGTATGTTGGGGTGGGACCGACTGGAAAACTTACGAAAAAGTGGATTGAGTCAATGAAAGGGTTCCTGGGGGAAAGGAACGTGAATTTAGCACAAGCAACAAGTTTGCGACCACAATTCCTTCTATTAATCGAAGAGATAGAGTTGAATCCCAGTCCTAGAAGACATATCTGTCCCAAAATCAGTAATTTTTCACCTGAGGAGAAACCTTAGTGTTCTGCAATACCTATTCAATCAGCTACCACATAAAATGCACTAACCTTTAAACCCCTAACAAATATTCACCAACATGGTCCTGCGACTTATGCGGAGTCTAACCCATTGAAGCATACGTCTCTCACCCTCATAACTCATTTATCTTACTACAATTAAATGTTTACGAAATAAAAAACAAGCGCCAAGAATTGCACTATACTCTAACAAATTATAACCTACACATATCACTAATTTAGGAAACCAATATCATCACAAACACTCGCCAGAATTCACTATTAATACAAACCTGAGACATGACGCAAATCCCTTCTCAACATACTCATGCATAAAAATATCCAATTCCGAAATACCACAAGTCACACTCAACTCCTCATAAGCAACGATCAATCAATTACATATCAATAAATTGAAGTACGAGTCAACAAAAAAAATTCAACATAGTTAACATTTGCATACCTTCATCTACATTACAACACTGCCCGTGAGGTTATTCTTCTGACCTGTCCCCTTTAGCACAATATAACAACTTAATAATAGCCTGGCAATCTAAGTACACAACTCCGTATTGCTTAGCGCAACCACACACAAGCACACACACGAACACCAAGAGGTGATGCACTGATAGATAACAAATAACCTAAATCAACATACTCGTTGACCTCTATAAAATAACCAAAACTCTACATCTTCAGATATCTCTTTCTCCTCCCCAAAAATTCAACTCACCACAATCTGCCAAACATTCCACCAACACATGAAGCTATCTACAAACAAAAACAACAAAGTACAAACCCAAGAAAACTAATGCTATTGTCTCATGTCCCACTTTCAAAAATCTGTCATAACCTCAAACAAATAAACAAACAAATAATCAAACTGATGCAGTGACTAAAAGTCGATCAAGAAGGACTCTTATTCAAGCCCTTAGAAGTACACAATATTATTAAAAATCTCATAAATTCAAAAGGCCATAATACGGACCATAAATTCAATATTCACCTCAAACACCTTGTACTTATTGCAATCTCAGCCCTAACATAAATATTTAATGTGGCATGGCACAGAAACACTTTACCATCTTTTTGGAAACGCGGACACATAAAATCAGCATTATAATCAAATAAACAACCTAATAACCTTGCTTCGCACATATCCATATGTATCCCTGTTCTCCACAATATCTAAAGTATTTGAAAAATTAATTCTTCAAAGAATTTCCACCCACAGTACCTTTATAAGAATCACAACATGGCTTCCGACAAAAGTACCCTACTACCATGCTCTTCGCTGTTCTAACTATACAAATTAATGGGCTTCAACCAAACTCCTCCCACCTGCCGCATTCTCGTTGTATCAATAGATTTCAACAAGGCTTTCGATACAGTTCCCCTTCACATTTTAATAAACAAAGTTCTAAATGTAAATATATACATCAAAGACAAATCAATAATAGCAAACTTTCTATCTGGCTGCACAGCAAGAGTAATCTAGGGTCACTACTCCTCCTGTTCATAAAAATTATATAATAGACTCACAAACTTTTAACATTTATTTATTTTTATAACATTAATCCAATATTTAAGACATATTTTATTTGTTAAGCTATTTTATGCTATTTAAACCATTTATTGAAGGGAAACATATAATTATATCAGATATATAAAAGTTACTGCTAAATCGATCGTGGCAATTTTGCTGATATTGAATTCCTATATTATTATTATAAATATATATATATTTATATATATATTATATATATATATATATATTATATATTATCAGGGTATATTATATTATAGGGTATTATATATACCGTGGATTATATATATATAATATAGTAATAATATATATTCATACCACTCTGGGGGTCATAAGAGAAGATAAAAAGAGTGAATGGTTATTATTATTTTATTATAATTATTTAAATTAATTATTATTAATATATTATTATTTATTATTTATAATTATAATTAATTATTATTATTATATATTGTATCGCTATTTGAATGATTTGGTTGGTTAACTATTTCATTATTAAAAAAAACTACTCTAATGCACCTGATTCTATAAATTATATTGTTTTTCTTTTTAATTTTATTATGCATTATCTTTTTTTATCGAGTTGGGATAAAAAAGTAGTTATTTTTATATATATATAATAGCTTATTAAATGGTTTTCATTCTACTCAATTTGTATTATATATAGTATACAAAGTTTAACTAAGAGTATAATAAATTATGATTATATCATATGGTTCATATAATTTATATATATAATTGTTTTATTATTTAATTTATATATATTGATTTTTCTATTTTTTTATTATTTAATAATTATTTATATTATATATTAATATAAATAAAAATATTATATTTATTAATTATTATTATATAATTTTTAGATTATTATAAAATTTTTTATTATTATACCATATTTATAAAAATTGTGTACATCCTAATATATATGTTATTTATACTTGTAGTTAATTTGCTACTATTTTTATGATGGTCTGTTTAGGAGAGCCAGTGCTTGCTGCTCCAGAGGTGTGGTTGCCACTAACTTCGAAATCGCTGTAGATATTAAATATCACAATATATTTTACTTATGTTTTATCACACTAAAATATTCTAAGTAACAGAGAAATAGTAATGTGTAAATATGCATTGAGTGATATATATATATAATAAAATTTCTATTTGAAATAATTGCATGTAAATGTGCTTAGAAAATTCTCTAGAAGTCGATATCGTAATTAGATGAATTTATTGATCATTAAACTAACATTTTTTAATGATTCTTGTAAATCTTATACATTTAGTTATAATACTTTAGAATAATTTTTTGAACTTGTTGATATAAGTTTGTATTTTGTGTAGCAGGAATATGTGTATAGAGTTGAACATAGTGCTATAATATCTCAGCATTGTCTTCCCTAGTTTAATATATCAGATAGACTTTTAGTAATTAGTATTAATGCTGATATACTATTATTATATATATTATTGTATTGTTTTTTATACTCTTATATACTATCATAATAATATCTTAATACTTATAATTAATTCTAATAATATATTAATATATCTGTAATTATGCTGTTACTATATAATTATGGAAAAATAATATATAAATTTATATAAATTACTATATATAAATTAAATATTATTAAAAATATAATTTAATTATACCTGCCTCTTTATAACTTGTGTTTGATGATATCACATTGTTGACTAAAGTTTACGTCATAATCACTTCTAATAAGATGCCCTGATAGAAAAGAATAGACATATTTGGAAAGGGTAATGATTAAATTACCTAGTAATTTTTCGTAAACTCTCATGGCTTTTATGATAATAATCTGAACTTGATATGTTGTAGGGTTTCACACTGTACTTGTGGTTAAGTTTATGGATTGAAATTTTGTAAAGCTTCTATGATATCAACTATATATTTTTGTCATAAATTATATCGGTCCAGATTTAGCTTATTATTATACTCTTTTATAGATTATTAAATCATTATACGTCATTACGGTCTCTTGTATGTTCTTTTGTGTATTGAAATTCATGAAAGAAAATTCAAAAAACATTCTTTTGAGTAGACACGAATGTTATGCAGAAATGATGTTTTCTCCTGCTTGGATCTATATTTATAATTAATATTATATTATATAAGTATATGTTTATTATGTATAGGGAGTATTAATTTAAATACAAATATATATGAACTTATCTTTATGTACTCTATTAGACGTATTCATGAAATAATTATTTATTTGTAATAAACAAATCATATAATTTAGGCTATATTAGATGATATAACAGGTTTTATGTTATCATATATATATGTATATATATATGATAATATATAATAATTTTCTTGCACTCAGTTGTGAGGGTAATATACTAGTAATACTTATACTCCTACTCAATATAAGGAAATGTTTGAATAAGAATAATAAAGTATACGTTACAATATTTATAAATATATAATCTTTTTATTTTGAGACTTAAATTAATATAGTATGTCTATTTATATAGTAAATAGATAACATTAAAGAAAAAATACATCAGCACTTATAATACACAAGATTATCGATTCACCGTATGGAGGTGATATTAGATAATCTTGATATATTGGTGTTACGGTGTCTTTGGTAGATTTGCAATTAAAGATATCTCATTAATAGTATTAAATATAAGAAACCAATTAGTAATAGGTGGTATATTTGTTTCAAATTATATATATTCTATTATATATATATATATATATATATATATTATTATATATATATACCTTTCAGTATAGCCCAGCATTATGGTCTGTATGTATAATACTTATTATATATATATATATATTATATAAATTTACTTATTTATTCTCGTGTACTTACTATTATCATATTAATGATATGTAATATATAATTATATTATTATATATATATTTTAATCATATATCCTTATTCTTTCTCTATTTTCTAATTATATAATTAAATATTCTATTACGCCTTTTTTCATTATTTTAAGTTTATCCACGGAGCGGCAGTTGAAACGACAGTAATGTCTAAACCTATACTTTAGAATAAGTGGATTAATTACTGTGTCACTGTATTCTGAAGGGGTGGTGAGTGAATCACTTGTTTGTGATAGATATATACACACTTAAGCACCTAAGGTTTCGGGGTATATTATACTTATATATTTATATTTCTAGTTCACACCCTATATAAATACACCTATATAAATATAATAGTATAAAGACTCGTCCAGCCTCGCTTATACGCCAGTCATCGGGTAATAATATAATAAAATGAGGCTTAATTGTAACTCATATTCTTAAATGTGGTGAGAGTAATAAAATACATATTTGATGATTGGAATACATTATTTGAGTAAATAATTTAGGAATGCATATTACGGCATATGGACCTAATATACTCTTATCTGTACTTAGTCTTATTATCGAATATTAACTAGATATATATATATATATTAATATATATATAGTATATTATTTATATAATATAATATATATTATAATATAATAACTCCATGAACTCTTATCACACTTCTAACCTTGGTAATAGTACGTAGTACCTTCTGCTGACTACTTGAATTGACCATGACTTGTATATGACCTTTGACATACGGTGCCAAACGGTTGGGCACCCGTTAAATTGTTTCTTATAACTGTTATTATTTAGTGTTATATATAGATATATAATAGGATTAATTCTGCTTATAATTACTATCTATATATTTATATTATATATAATATCACCTTCAACTATAGTGTTAACTACTACAACACTAAATCCTATTCTGATAGAATACTCGCTACCATTATAAACAATTTCACCGTTTGTCATTACAGGATATATAGCGGTATTATGCATACCTATTGCTCAGCTGCATTTACTAATTACAGAATACTATTAAATAGTTCAAAAGCATCTCGTTCCAATCTACTACCGCAACGATAAGCTCAGAGTCAACCTAAATAGAGTATTAGTTTTAAAGCCACCACAATAGAATAATTAATATGTTCATTGACACGAAAGGAACTTAGGAGTAAAGCATTTCCAGCCAAGATAATTTCAGAACCCCTATAACCTATACTCCATATACTAGCTAAATATAAGGTAAGAGTACTGGTCTATAGTTACCCTATATTATCATGTCTATCTATATATACTTACATATTACTTAATTTACTTATAGAACTAAATGTCTACCTAAACAGAAATCTATAAATATTATGAAGCTTATCCATAACCATAAGACTTATTATTCAGCTATATAATATATAAATAAAACATTCGTGTATTCCTAAATGCAGTAACGCATACACCAGCTATGTAAAATGCAAATCTACGGAAGAGACTAGCCATTGAACTGTATTCATAATATTACGGAGGACAACACATACGGACATCAATTGTCCTCTTATTTGTTTAAAACTCTCTTAAAAATCTCCGTGTCAAATACAGCTTATCGGACTGACACCGAAGACAATAGATCCCAGAAACTAAACATACATCAATATAATTAGCTTGCTAGAGAGTTGTTAGAATAACAGGTTCATCAGCTCATCCGAATCTTCATTCTATCTTAGCTTTTAGAATATATATCTCGAAGTTCACTGACATTGCTTCGTATAACACGCTTATGCTATAGGCTTACAATGCATGAATTTCAAAGCTTTATGCTAAACATTTTTCTTTGTTAATAACACTGCATGTCAATGAAATAGGGATAATTTCTTATGGTTTCTCTCGCCAAATACATGGTTTTGTTACGGCGCTTTTGATCTATGCTTGCTACCATGTCTCACCTTCTTAATCTTATTCCCTGTTGAAATCCTTGCGCATTTCATTGTAGACAGAGAAGAGTGGTTTGTATGTAGTGATTTTTAGCCGTTATACTAATCAGCGTATATTAAATATCAAAACAGTCCAAATAGCTATCACTGATTTCTTTACATAATAGATTTGGTGGTCAGAAAGGTTAAACCTTCACAGATAGTAGTCTACCATTCCTATAACTTCTAGATTGTCCTAAGTCTTCCTAAATATCTTACCAATGAGGGTATTTATGGAACATAAAGTTCACAAGGCACTTAAGGTAACTTTCGTAATACTCACCAATCGAATTCTTAATATTGGATCTTACAACATTAATAACTCCAACTACTCACCAGCTCACAAAAGTGGGTATATTAACATTAATTTCCGGATGATTCCCTCACCTCCTAATATATACTGTACTACTTACGGTAAATCAGTTCACTAAATTTCTTGCAGTCATTTTCTGGAATATGCTTGTTTGGATGATACAGCATATACTATACTATAATAATCTATCTATATATATATTCATATATACTATATATACTCACTATAACTACATATTATACATGCGTCAGTCCTAAGTTGTAAACATTTATTTGTGTTAACTATTCAGCGATACTCAACTAAAGTCCACATATATTAACATGAACTTAGTAGACTCATAATTATATTCGCATTCATGAGAAGACCCTTACCCATCACATATCACATAACTGAAATAACACACCCGAAAACCGGTGTTGACGTAAGCCGATCTCTTGTATGTGGTCCGAATATTTATTCCTATAAGCTATACTTACCAGGATTTGTTGATAATCAAAGCCTCCTCCTATTTTTCCTCTGGTCAGACTCCCTCAAGCTAGAGTGTCTCTGAACCATACTCTCGCATATTCACTTACTTAACATTTACTTCGTCATATACAAACATAAAAACAAGATTGTCTCAAGAAGGATTCAGGAATCATAGTTACTAACTATTTAATATATTAGAGGCATTCGAACAGACGTCGGAGAATATTAGATTGTTCTCCTTTAGTGGTAAAATTGTAATCTTAATGTGCAGGAAGTATTTTCCATGTTAAATTTTGAAGAATTTTTTCAAACTAATAAACATATTCAGCGTCCATATAAACGATGATATGTTTTGCACGACCATTTCGAACTTATGTTTTAATTTCCGCGGACTCTGATCTTCTCAAATTGCTTGGTTTACTGGCGATCAAACTTCAACAAACACTATACTTTTTATGGCTAGCAAAAGGAAGAGAGATTATGAGGTCTCTAACATGGCTTATACATGGAAGGTGCAGGAATTCTCAATTCATAAGTCTATCCCGTTGAAGCACTGTTCTCATATCACTTCTGTGCATCACCTACGAGATCTTTATTAAGGTGCTCATGCTGGTTATTAATGACGCATCAATTTTTCTCATCATCGACGGTTCTAAAACTGGTCGATATAGCGAAATCTGATAGGTGGGACAGTCATGACACTAGTATGGTCCGTTTGAGCTGGAGAAGGTATTCACCTTTTACAATGTGAGAAACAGTAACACTGTTATTATAATAGGCCAGACTCAATCTCAGGTCGCTACACGGTCTGTTCTCCTATATATTTGACTATTTAACGTTGTCTATTTGAACAGGAGGTTTTGAAGTTATGTAAGATTATATCGACAAACATCCTGTCAGTAGGCGCTCGCGCAGAAGAGTTGCTCGCTCTGATTTCCTTCAGATTAACTAGAATATCTCACTTCTTGAGACGGAAGTAGTCATAATACACTGGGACTCGCTACATTACTAGAAATCACATATCTTCCTGGATGAAATGCTTCCGCTGTATAACATCGCTACTCGTATTCCACTTAATTTACTATGTGCCTCTTTTTCTCCCCCATTATTATTAGGAGAGTATGCAGATGTTCTACTATGTCGGTATTTGATTTACTTATCGCTCCTCGTATTATGCCTCAATACGGTTAAGTGAAAATGACTTTTCTCAATAGTCTAATAGACGTATAGACATGCAACTCGTTTTTGCAGCTATTCTCGCTCCTCACTCAAAATGCGCGTTCGCTCGATATAAAATTCCTATCCACAGTAGCGTGTAGTTTTTTACGAATAAGAATTTTCGCAGTTTTTAACTCTTCAAGTGAAAGCAAAGAAGTTACCATCAATATCCTACAAAAGCTTGGAGAGCATTTCCTTTTGACACTCTTTCCCATACCCTCCATGAGTTTGGCTCGTTTGATCTTTACCAAAAGTAGAAGATTTGATACAGATTCATTACTTTAAGCCAGGTCGAGCGATTCGTTGTCCTTCTTAACAACTCTTTGCGCTCGGATACTCATAAGGTGTGCAAAGCTAACCATGGAGAAAGAAAAACTCACTATACAGCAAAACATTAACGTACTGATACTGAATATTCCCACACAACATAGGTTATACTTTTAAGTCAATTGTCTTTTGCTCGAGCGAGCACAGATCATGTCAGTATATATCACATAAATAACTGCACTTAAACTAAAATACTTATTCGAACTGTGCCGTACTTGTCAACTATATATCCACAATTCCCATTTTTATTACTGTGTGTGAAGTTAATATATTACAGAAAACTTATTTAGCCTCTCAACGAGCTCTTCACTCATTAATCCTATAAACAAGTTTTTGAGATCTGATATAACCGATCTAATCTATTGCTTTACAGCGCCTGTTCAAAATTGACATCAGGTTAGCTTTGCTAAGCTACTATCTAGGAGCTCTTTCACTATTCCATGTGAGCTTTATTTTAGAATTACTAAGAAATTTAACTAGCATCTATATATGATATTATATAGCGCAGACTTTCAACAGAAAATAGGGATTGATGTATATACTCATATATAACTCAGTTATACTATTTTTATACTTAATATCTAATAGAATGATAATCAAATACTAGTAATGGCGATATAGAAAAATATGCTGCCTTGAGCGTATGTTATCTCGTACATAAGATTAGTATTACCTTACATTATTCACTATACCATTACCTATCAGAGTATCGCTAGAATATATATTATATATAAGCAGATACTTATGTCTGAATATATTTTATTCACATTTTTTAGAACTAAGCCTTGTATTTAGTTGTATATATCTTAATTTACACATATAACTGGGAATATTGAGATTAACTAAAAGGAAAATATATATATTATCGCTGTACTTGTTTATATAGAAAATTAATAGGAGATAATGTGTTTTGATATTCGCTATATATCTCCTTTTACTAGGTAGTAATTTTTCTCTCACAGGCTTTTCAAACTGTCGTTGGCTTCCTCAAAATCGCTTACACGTACGAATTCTTATTAAGATACTGAGACCTAATATGTAGAATAATTCGGGAGTTATTTTAAGTATGGGATGATATCATATGTGTTTATCAATCTAATATCCATTGATACATTTCTCAGTGGGAGAAAATTCCATGGGTTCCACTTTATCACCGCTAAAATATTAAAGCATATATTTATCGAAATAAAAGTATTTTGAGTTGTAATATATAATAATACTTGCTACTACTAATTCATATCACCTATCGAGCTTACCTATATTTAATATTGGGTTTTCAATACTATATATACCATTTAACTGTAGGTAGGTTCTATATTATTTAGGACTCTCATTCGTAAATGACAATAGTATTAGATAATAGGCGACTATAGCATCATGAAACTAAATACTATATGAAAACGGCTGATTGTATTCTGCGTACTTTGTAACCTTATTGCGTATATCATCTCACCAAAATTATATCAGTATAGCGACTATTACGATAATAAGTTCTTTTCAACTGATCTTCATTACATATACTATATATGTCTATATATAATATATATATAATAGAAGTTGGTAGTATCATATATATATATTAGCTTTATATAGCTGTTATATATATATAATGCAGGTCTCCCCATACTTATATACTTACATATTATACATTGTTATAGTAGTGTATACTCTATCTCATATATACTATTCAAATAAATAGAGTGACGATCTTCCATATCTTCTAAACTAAGGAGACTTATATATATCTAGATCGTCTCTATATTTCTCGGTGATATATATACCTAGAAGTTGTAAGTCGATGTGTGATACTTAGCTCTTTATCTTTGCGTAAAGTATATATAGTAATAATTATATATATGCGCACTATAAAGTTACTTTAATGATTATATACTATAAACTACCTAGAATTATAATTGTTTGCTTATATGAAACCTAGAGTTCTGGAGATACAATATATGGATATACAAAGAATCTTCTATATATTACTTATCATTATACTTCAATTACATGTTATGTAAATTTACTATAACTTTATTTATCTAACATGTACCCTTTTGAAAAGGTAGCGTTTTCTATGTAATGAAGGGTACATATATATACCTTTAGGCTTATATTTATTATTCATTAATATGACATACCTAATACCATTATTTAGCTGTTCTATATACTTCTAGTATCTCGTAAATTTACCTGGACACTTATATACCTTACTTTAGTTAAGGCTATATTTATATTGTCTCCTACTTCATTTCCGTCGGGGATATCTACATCGTGTATATATGTATATAACTGAACGCTAAAACAAGGTACGTTAGCGTGGGTAGTATTATTCATGTAATATATTTTATATATAATATTTATATATTATACCCATATATATTGATCATATATAAAACTTATAATATACTATCTCTATTCTACTAATACTACACTATATTACTTATACTTTATAATATATTACTGTACTAGTATATTAAGCTATATATATGTAATATGCTCTTTTCTCTATAATTTATGTTTATATACTCACAATTATAAAATGTATCTCTAATACCTACTTATATTAATTATATATTAATAGATTCTAGCTATAGGAGTACGTATTTATTATTCTTATATCTATATAACAATCCATATGTAAGTCATTCAAAGGCCATATATTAATACTTACCTTATATTAATAACATACATAAATATGGTAATTATATAAAGCGTTTGTTAGATTATGATGATATATATCCATAGACTCACTTATATATATTTGTGTGGTTATATAATGTTACAGACATAATAGATATATGTATTTTATATATTTATATATATGTATATTTAGGTTCACTATGGAGTATTTTGTATTTATATAGATAATAGAATGGGTAATTTATTAGTTTATGATTCACTAGGTAGATAAACTCGTTTTTATTTGATAGTGATAGTCATACGTATAGGAAATAATAAGAGTATAAAATAGTTGAGTTCATGTAGTATTATTTTATTAGAGAGGTATGAAGCTTGTGCAGTATGATTTCTATGATAGTATTATTTATAAATATATGTATCTGATAACTTTACATATAAGTATAGATACTTGACTAGTAGTATTAGATAACTATATATATATTATATAATATATAGTTTATACTAACTATAGTAAATATTCTATTTACCTAGAATCGCGCAAGAATAGTAATCGTGAAAAGCTATGAGTAACGCGTTATTTTATATATTATAACTATTACTCATATGATTGGGTCATTAATATTACGCATTATATATTTTTACGTATACCTGTACTGAGTTATTAATTATGGCACTATAAGCTATTCGTAATATTAATAATTATTTGAATATACTATTTAATATACATATTTTAGTTTTATATTGTATACTATAATTAGGTACATAGTTATATTATATATAATTATTATATAATATGTTTAATTATACCCTAATAGATATAAATGATTCTATACTAATATGAATATAAATAATTGCTATACCATACATATTATATTATATTACGTATATATTTGTATATTTATACGGTAGTAATATATATATTATTATCGTATAAACTTAGTACTAACTATTATATCATGGTTATATTTTAAAGTGGTATGATATGATATAACCCTACATAATAATAATATTAGTTTGAATCTCATATATAATAGTATATATTGATATTATATTAGTATATAAGATATATATCGCATTAAATGTATTATATATATAATATATATATATATATATTATATACACTATTTTATATATATATATTATTTAGTATATATATATATAGTTTATATTTAATTTATATTTAAATATGTGCTAATGTATATTAACTACTCATATATAATTGTGGTATATAATTATATTATAGATACTTATGTATAGTAATATATTATAACACTATATTAAATATTTTCTAATTTTATAAATTATATAAAGTATAGGTATTTGGAAATTTTTTTAATTAATGTTATATAATATTGTCAATATTTTCATATATATAGTG
>JABUQX010086773.1:15000-20000 GCA_015478945.1 Trachelipus rathkii
TTTTACGAATTTTCTTAATTTTTCCATTAAATAAAAAGAATATGTAATAAAGTTTAATCTATAGCCCGATAATGTCTATAGTTATATTTACATTATATACAAATAATTAAAGCGATTAATTTGGAGAGAGTGCTTCAGCGAGCGGTCTGCCATGCATACACACCATCCTGCTGTGGCCTTCTACTCTATAAGCATTGTTTTAGTTTTATTAACTCAATAAATATATAATGAAAAAATAATTTAACTGCAAGAAGGAATAACTTTGAAAATGAAAAAAAAAAATCTCATTTAAGACATTATAAAAAGTACATAAAAAAACTTCCAAATTTAAATTTAAAATAAATAAAATCTCTTATTTCTGATTTTTCCTTTGGATCATAAAATGTATTTCACCAACTTTACAAAGTTAAAAATTTTTATTGCTCCCTAGTTTAATAAAGCTTCTAATATATATATACTATATATTATATATAATATATATATATATATATATATTATATATATATATAATAGTATATATATATATATATATATATAATCTATATATATATATATATAATATATATTATATATATATATATATATAATATATATATATATATATATATATAAATATCCTCTTATTTCTGATTTTTCCATTGGATCATAAAATGTATTTCTTAGTTTTACCAACTTTACAAAGTTAAATTTTTTTATTGCTCCCTGGTTTAATAAAGGTTCATATATATATATATATATATATATATATATATTACAAATTTATAATATATATATATATTATATATTATATATATATATATATATATATTATATTATAATATATATATATAATATATATAATATAACGTCCTGTATATGATGCACAAGAATTCAACAATCCTTACATGTGTTTGTCTGCTTTGATTTTCATAGGGATATGTGTGCCGTGTCTTTGATAGGTCGGATACTTTGTTAATGTTAGCATTTATTAGTAGTACAGTAGGATTAGATGTGTTTAGTAATGTTCAGTGTCTATATGTTATGATGATTTATGATAAACATGTTATGTTGCGTTACATGAACTACGAATAACTGTTACCATAACCCAAATTTCTAACTTATCAAAGCTAACATTAGAATACCTGATCTAATCTAAGAACATAACGTAACATAACTATCCTAGCCTACCTCAAGTGTGAATAAAAGGCTATCAATGACAGGACTAAGTCATTATCAATCCAAATTGCTCAACAATACTTAACCTAGCTAACAACATAACCACATCCTAAAATATCAATCATATGGAACTATGAATAAATGACAATGTTTCTCAAGTTCTCCACAAATCTATTCCGTTATGATAAAATACATTTCCTACAAATCATTACTGTTATCATAAATTACATGTAATTTATGTTAACAGTAATAACGATTTGTCGGGCGCTCAATCTTGCCCCCGGTGCTTGTATTTCATTATACAATCCGTCTCACTCATTCCTGGGGGCCGGTGATGGGGATCCTGATCGCTGAATGCTCGTTTGTGTTGTCGTCCCTCCGAAAACACTATACCCGCTTTGGCCCGGGAATCGATATTCAGATAGGAGGCTTAGGCTGAGCTGAACTCAATTAATCTAAAAGCACCTCTTAAATACGGGTCACTAAATGATCCATAACTTTATAGTGAAAGATCATCATGTGGTGGGTGGGCCCAATTGAAGGGTCAGCTTCTCTGAGACCAGAGACCCCCTTAGACACAAGCTTGTACCGTATTTCTCTGGGGAATCTAAACTATTGCCTCAAAAAGAAGGAAACAGTAGTGTTCAGGTTTCTCACTCCCTGGTGTGTTTGTGGTTGTCGCCCTGGAATAATTAAACTCAATAACATATGGCTTCTAAAATGAAAAAATAAATAAAAGAAAAACAAATAATATCAGTTCCAACCTGATTGGCAGAATACTGACCTCAAGAATTTGGATTATTCACAAAAATCTGACACATTGATTAATCCCTTCACCCCGCCTTGTGGTCTTTGACAGGTTCCAGAGAAATTTCTCCTTTCATTGAAATAATAATAATAAATAATTTAATCATTCAGGTGCCTAAACGGAATATCGGATAGTCATTCCCAATATTTTTCACTCATTGGTCTACCACATCCAAGCTAATGTCAGAACACAGTATAATACAATTTAGTGACGAACCGAAGAAAGCTCTCGGGATATAGGACTCTCCTGTCATGATCATGCGCAATGCTTCTTTGCTAGTCAAGGTAACCACCAAAGAACAAAGCTCTATCCTATCGAACTTGACAATCCTAGAAAATATGCAGATTATATCTGTCCCTGACGGCCCTAGAAACAAATCTTAGGAATGTTTTTCGCCTTTGGTAATAAAGACTAAACTCTTCCAGACATTCTTGCCCAGCTTCAAAGAAGAAAATTCCCATTTACAGATTCCCAGATCATAAGGATAAACTGATCCCTCAGAATCCTCGTCTACTTTGACAATCGATATCCTCTCCCACCAACCAAAGTCAGACCTGTTTTCACTAACCACCTTTTACGTCTTTATATCCTCCTACCGAGGAGATGCTTCAAATACCAGAAATTTGGGCATCCCCGTAAGTACTGCAGAGAAAAAAGAGAAATTTGAAAGAGACGAAGAGAAAATCTTTTTTGCGAAAATCCCCCTTCTTCATTAACTGCCAAGGTAATCATTGTGCATTGTACATTTTTACAATTTTTGAGCAAGATATGTCTTATTAGTACAATATTATGATAATAACTGTTTACTTATTTTCCTGTACCAATTAAAATGAATCTAAATTATAGTTTAATTTCTTTGACATTTCTTAGCAGGTCTTCTGATTGGGATAGGTATGTCAAAAAAGTGATTTCAAATATTTACTTAATGCAAATTTTACCTTGAATTTCTTGAAACATTTAGTTTATATTTGCATTTTTGGACCAAACATACACACTTATTCCAAATTGAAATATATTATATATATATATATATATATATATTATATAATATATATAATATATATATTATATTATATATATATATATATATATATATATATATAATATATATATATAATATATTTTTTATATATATATATATATATATATTTATATATATATATATATATTTATATATATATTATATATATATTATATATATAGTATATATATATATATATATATATATATAGTAATTAGTATATATATATATAATATACTATATATTATATATTATATATCTAGTATATATATATATAGACATATATTTTATATATATATATATATATATATATATATATATATATATATATATATATATATATATATATATATATATATATATATATATATATTAAACTAATGGCAAATAGATAGGAAATAAAAGAGAATAGGATGAATCTCTTTTAAATATTTTACTAAATGTTTTCATTTTTCAGCTGCAGTTTTTAAACCAAACTTTGCTATTGTAATATCAAGACTATTTAATTTACATATTTTCCTTTAATAAATCTTTTACAAAGAGAAAAAATTATGCTTTGCATATAACATATGAAGAGTATTTACTTTTTTAATTAAAATTACATTTTCATAAATTTTAATACTATTGCAAAGAAAAGGAATATTTAATTTTAAATATTTTCTCCAATATCATCATAAATATTTGCTTTTAATTTAACATTAAATTGTATTAATTCAAATTCGACGATACTTTAACAAACACGTCAAACATTCATTCTATGTAAATCAATCTAGCAATGCCGAACATCAATCATTCATTTAATATAAATCAGTCTAGCAATGGCAAACCTTTATCAACAAAAACATTCATATGCTAGTTGCTAAAGCCTTCAACAATTAGAAATTATAATTGCATTTAATTAATCAAAGTTAATAGGCATTAACTTAGACATCTTATTTATATCTTGACATCATTCATATCATCATCATTTATACATCTTGACATCATTTTTAGAAAATTAAGTTTTTTTCAATTATTGTAAATTATTAAGGGTCATCCGTGGTATTCCTGATACAGAACATTCAATACAGAAGGAATTTTAATCCGATTTTTAAATACAATTAAATTTGGCAAGATAAAGTAAGTAACCACTTTAATATTAATAGACAAAATATTTGCCTTTAGATATTTTTCCATTCGTGTCTTTAAAATTATTTGGAAAATATTGTACAATTAAGAAATAAAGCCTGAAAATTAGTTTAAGAAATTTAATATTTGTTTTCACTTTTTTAGGACTTAAATTGAAATAGTTAATAAATTTCTCATTGCATAAGGCATATCTTCCGATGTTCAGTATACACGCACACTTACCCACACCTACGCACACCTACGCACACCTACGCACACACACACACACACACAACACACACACACACATATATATATAATATATATATATATATATATAGAAGCTATATAATATATATACTGTATATATATATGTATAAATATAAAATAAAACATTAGGCATATATTTTTTATTTGTAAATAAAGAAAAACTTGCCTAGAAAAAAACATTCCCCCACCCCTCCCCCCCCCCACCCCACACCCCCACTCCCAGACCCGCCTATCGGCCCCCCCCCCCCCCCCCCCCCCCCTCCCCCCCCCCTCCCCCCCGCCCCCCCCCCCCCCCCCCTCCCCCCCCCCCACCCACACCCCTCCAGTTGGGGGTAAAAAAACACCCCCCCCCCCCCCCCCCCCCCCCCCCCCCCTCCCCCCCCCTCCGGCCCCCCTCCCCCCCCCCCCCCCCCCCCCCCCCCCCCCCCCCCCCCCCCCCCCCCCCCCCCCCCCCCCCCCCCCCCCCCCCCCCTTCCCGCCCCCCCCCCCTCCCCCCCCCCCCCCCCCCGACTACCCATTCATATTTTAACAATGTAGATAAGCGCGTGTTGTGAAGAAATGTGCGCGCAGATATGTAAGGACGTGTATCAGCAGCGTATGACAACGCTGGGCATGTGTCCGTTTTTACAATTCAGTTTG
>JABUQX010086773.1:30000-35000 GCA_015478945.1 Trachelipus rathkii
AATTTTGAAGATCCTCCCTTTAACCATAGGCTATAATAATAATATTATAATTTTATTATATACTTCTGTACCTTAGTGCAAGAACAAATCAATGTCAAAAAACAGTTTTAAGTTTCGGTAAAATTGTTGTATCTCATTCAATAATCATTTTATAACAGTGGTTGTTATTTTATTGAAAATTTTGAAAAATATCATGACTGAGATTATTACTAACTCAATTTAGCCAAAAAAGTGACATTGGTTGTACCTGCACTAAGGAAAATTTAAAATTTTCCACAAAGTACTTTTTCTTAAAATAACTACAAAATTATGCATATAGAGCACAACAAAAACTATATACAGTATATTAAATTATTAATTAATAAAAATAAATAAATAAATAATTCAAAATGCATCGAGAATGTTGCAGAACAGGGAATGGAAGTAAATATAGAAGCTTAAGAAGATTGTTAAGATTTTAATAGAGGAATCCAGTAGAGCTCACTTGCATACAAAGTCAAATGATATCAATTTAATATCAAAGTGTGTCCATTAATTGATGTGGTTAAATATTCTAGAATATCACTGAATATTCTTTTAAATTTTAAAGGGAACCAAACAGGGGGCTGATTTTTAAATGCAAAATTCGAACATAGATTGAGTACATCCTATTCTTAAAAAGGGCTCTGCCTGCGAGAGGTGATAAGTGTTAAAAAAAAAAAATAAAAAAAATAAATTGATAAAAAATATCGAACTTTTCAAAAACCAGTTAGGAAATGGAATCACAAAAAATAAGATAAGGGCTATGGGTAATTAGATAAAATAAAAAAAATAGAAGAAAATATAAATTAAAAAGTGCATCAGCCACTTAAATATAAATAAAATAAAGTTTAATGTGTAATAGTGATAGGTCTTAGATTATAAAGGGGCAGATGTGAGTAAAGTGACTCTATATATTAAATAATATAAATAAAATTAGTCACCATGAAAAGTTATTATATTCTTTTAAAATAAAAAATTATAAATAAATTATATTGATTGGGGAACATTTATTGCTCTATTATTGACTTTGCATTATATCATCATCATTTGATGCCAAATTTATTTGAACACACAATAAACGTTGTTACTTCTGATTATTTTGATTTATATCTATTTTCCTTTTAGCAATAGTCATATATATATATTATATATATATATATATATAGTATATCTATATATATTGTATTAAAAAATATATATTATATATTATATTATATATACTTATATATATAATATATATAGAGAGAGAGAGAGGAAGAGAGAGAAGAGAGAGGAAGAGAGAGAGAGGGAGAGAGAGAAGAGAGGAGGAGAGAAGAGAGAGAGAGAGAGAGAAGGGTATGCCTATAAATCCTTTGAATTATGACATTTGAATGCAATTGTCAGCATGTAAAAGGGAAAATCTTCTTAGCGGGCATTGAATGAAAATTACAATCTTGAAATCCATAATGTCATTAAGCCTTGTAGGCTTGTAATAATTTTAGCTATTAATATTAAGGTTAAGATGATTTGAATAAGTTGAATTGATTTCTTTTTGCATTTTAGATCTTAACTTTCTCTTCTATAGAAAGTTTAAACCATTTTATTTACTCTATATATATATTATATAGTATATATTATATATATATATTTATATATATATATATTTTTATATATATATATATATTATTATATAATATATATATGATTATATAATTATTTATAATATTATATAATATTATATATATAATATACTATCATGATATTAGTTATTATTATATATATATATATATATATTATATTATATATATATAACATTTAAAATAATATATTATTATATAAATTGATACATAAATTATATATTATATAGTTTTATATATGAAATATACGGATATTATATATTATTAGATACATGTTTCTACTATCTTACATTAGATATTATAATTAATATAATATATATATAGATTATTAGGGTTGGTCGACGCACGGTGCGGTCAGTACACGATTTTAGTGTCCCAGGTGGTGCGATTTTAAAGTTTTAGAAGTGACGCTGCAGTGCAGAGCGGTGCCCTGCCTCGCCAAACATGGTGGCGTTGCGTGCGGTGCGGCCGGACGAAACGAGTGTGACAAGTCCGTGGCTCGCCAACCCTAGTTATTTAATATATAATATATATATATATTATATAGTAAATATTTATATATATATATATATATATATATATATATAAGATTACTTATATATTAATATATTATATATATATACTAATATATTATATATATATATATATATATATATATTATAATTATTATATATTAATAAATATTATATATATATATATATTATATTATAATTAATATATATTATATATAAATTAAATATATATCTTATATATATGTATATATATATATATAATATATATATATATATATTATATATATATATATATATATATATTATATAATATATATTATATTATATATATATATTATAATTATTATTAGTTGAAAAACACTATATATATATTTTTTTCTCTGAAAAGAAGAGAAAGTGAATAAATATAACATAAGATTAATAAGATTAAATATTAGAAGAAATAAAAGAAAATTTAATTTAAAAGTTACACAAAGAACAAAAATCTGAATTGTGTTAAATCGCAGTTTTAATTATATTATTATATAATTATATTTATATATATATATATATATTATATACTATAATATATATACTATATATTATTTTATATGTTATATATATATATTATATAAATTAATATGTATATTTATGTAATATGTTTTAATATATATATTATAGTATTTAGGTAAGTATTTAATATATACATTTATTTCACTATATATATAGATTAATTGCATATATTATATATATTACTCTCTCTCTATATCTATATATTTATACATAATACAAGTATATATATATGTAATACTATATATATAAATATTATATATATATTTAATATATTATATTGACGTAGTTCGAATATAAATTTGCGGATAGTTGAGACGTCATAAATGTTGCTATGAGGATTTACTATATTATAATACTATATATATGATATATTATTATATATGTGCCAAAGTATCACCCTCATAATTAGACCATTGGGTCTATATAATGACATCAATATTAAATTTGCAAGAATATGGAAGTAGAAAGAAAGATATAACCCTATCTCTAACATCTAAGAACTAAACTCATGTACGTAAGACATTAAAAACGTAAGAATAAACGATGTCACAAAGAATTTGCAAAAATGAGAGCTAGATGAAAAATAATAAATGAAATTCAATGCTTCGACTCCTAAACAAGGAGGTCTCCTTGAATAATCAAGGAAATATAACGATACAAGAGGAATAAATTCTATTAAGAACACTGGAAGCTTTAGTTGGTTAGACCACATTATAGTATTTTTTTCAAGGAGGCCTTTCTAAGTTTTTCTCCATTTAATCAACTATATAAAAGTTTTCAATTTTATTTCCTGGATTTGTAGTTCTTTGAATCGTTTTTATTTTATTTAAATGATTAGTATTTCTTTATCAACATTTTTGCACAAATGTGGATTTATATTGATGTATGTTGTATGATATGCTGGTAAGAGAAAGAGCTTCGGTCCCACACCTTCAGGACTAACGTGGTTGATGTGAACGTCTTTGAAATCATCATCGGCTTCACCGAAATATTTTTAATAACAACTATTGCAATGTTTGGTCGAACCAACTAAAGTTGTCCAGTATTCTTATTAGAATTTACCCCTCTTTTATCTTTATATTTCCTTGAATAAAGACAACGTTTTGCCGTTTTACGTTTTTAATGTTCTAATTACATGGGTAAAGTTCGTAGATTTATAGCGATAGTTTTTTGTTTGTTTACTAAAAATATTATATATATATATGTATATTTTATTTAGTATTACTGTACAAATACTGTATATTTAATATGTTAATTTTTACATATATACTCTCTCTTTATATATATAATATTATCTCATAATATATATATATATATATATATATATATATATATATATATATATATATATATATATTAGATAAATTACCTCTTTTAGTTCTCTTTTCTCCCAATTCGGCCTCTGAAAGATAATTTGGTAAGTTCTGCTCCCCGTTTCCCTCTTCATCCTCATTTTTAGCGCCATTTTCCTCATTTCCTTCTAATTCCTGATTCCTCTCATCAGGCACATTATGTTTCCACTGCTGGGCCGATCGGGTACCCGTTGGGATTTCTATTTCCCATCCGTCCTCGTTGTTGAGCTTCGGAAATGAATCTTTTAGGCGGTAAATATATTTTGTTTCTCCACCTCCTCTCTGCCAAACACGTAGAAACAATATTAATTTATATGCTAATTACCATTTAATCCTTTTTATAACAAATAAAAAAATTAACAATTTGGGATTTTGGGATTTATATTTAAAAACGATTTGACTTTTGTTGATATAAATTAACGGAAACGGATTCTTTATTTTAAAGATTTATATAATTTATTCATTATTCTAAAAATGGATTATAAATTTGTTGTTATTTGATTTTTTTTATATACACATATAAAATTAGACCATGCAAATGCAATTTTATATGTTATTTAATATCAATAATATTAAGTTAATAATATATGTATTGCCATATTCATATTTTACAGACAGTATATTAAAATAGCTATCTATCTATCTATCTATCTATCTATCTATCTATCTATCTATCTATCTATCTATCTATCTATCTATCTATCTATCTATCTATCTATCTATCTATCAAAAATACTTGGAGAAACATGAAAAAGAAATAGCGGAAAAATTCTCAAGTAAATTTAAGAAAGTTGCTGTTGATGCTGATTTTTGCAGATCGAATATTGATATCTTGCATAAGAATGTTTCTTGGACAGAAGGTTATGAAATGTTTAATGCTTCAAAAATTAGAGAATCAATTAATCAAATGAAACCTACACCAGGTTCTGATGGAGTACATCTTTATC
>JABUQX010086773.1:42500-47500 GCA_015478945.1 Trachelipus rathkii
GATAAAGATAGTGCCTGTAAACAAGAGCGCCATCTATTGTAAAACACCACTCGATCATTGATACAATACGTATGAGCATAGAAGATAGGCCAGCAGGAAAAAATCCAATTTAACGCCTCTGATACCTCGTAAGAAAGAGAAAACTCTTTCTCACCTGCTTATCTCTAGGCGTAGAGGGATATCCCTTTCAGTTAATCACCAAATGTCGTGTATCCAATTCACATGTCCCGATTCTGACTGTAAGTCGACGTATATTGGTTACACGACTAATAGATTAAAAGATAGGGCATACCAGCACCGCTTTAAACCTATGTAAAATATACGACATTTATTCACTGAACATAACAAAACAACTATACCTTAGATTTCACAGTCATTTCAAAATTTTACACTCCTCATGCGAGGCTCAAAAACGGAAAATAGCTGAGGCTTACTACATAAAACATCTAAAACCCAGACATTAACATAAAGTTCAACGTATTGTCACTTAAATTAAATATAATATGAAATACTAAAATCTAAAATCTAATTTTTAATTTTAATTTTTAAATCTTTTATTATATAATTTATTCAAATGTTAGAATCGAAAATCTGAAGATGTCCGACGTTAACGGACGAAACCGGTCAGAAACTAATAAATTTAAATATGCCTCTTATTTTCTTTGCAAACTATTTCTAGACTAGTATTAAGAAAATCAATGACAAATCAGAAGAATAATTTCAGAGAAATTGGAAGTTTAAAAGTACACTTATATTATTATTATTATTAATATTATTATTCTTATTATTATATATTATTACTTATTATTATTATTATTTTATGTTATTTATTATTATTATTATTATTATTATTATTTCATTATTATTATTATTAGTTATTATTAATTATATTAATTATTATATTATTATTCATTAATGATTATATTATTTTTTTATTATTATTATTATTATTATTATTATTATTATTATTATTATTATTATTATTATTATTATTATTATTATTATTATTATTATTATTATTATTATTATTATTTATTTTTATTATTATGTATATTCATTTATTTCATTAAAATTTTGAAAACGTTGATTTTTTAAAAAATGAAATGAATGAAGAATAAAAATCAAAGAAAGACAAAAAGATGATCACCACTTGTCGTACGTAACACGATGTATTTCTCGTCAAAATCAGCACTTTCATAAAACATTCGTTATATATATATATATAGGTAAGGTTAACTTTTTACGCGACACTTCTTGAAAAAATTTGACTGTTGCCAGATGGGCTATAAAATTTAAATTTTGCTACTTTTTTAGCATTTTGTCCATAATTCAATAACTTACAGGCAGTAAGTAAAAGAATATATATAAATATATAATATATAATATATATATATATATATATATATATATTATATATATATATTATATATGAATATATATATATATTATATATACTTATATATAATATATAATATATATATATATAAGTATTATCTATTATATAATATATAATATATATATATTTGAATAAAGTTTAAAATACCGTAATAATTAATTGACTAAAAGTACTTGAGGTGTGTAAGCTACTTAAGTTATGTTTTATTTTTTTTTTTTTTTTTAAATATTATATGAATTTATTACGAATTGTGGACTGTGGTTAAGTTATTAATTATTTTCTCGCTAATAAAGATGTTATAGAGTGTGCTTTTTTTAATTAATTTTATGTATTTAATAAAGTTAAATATCAATGAAATTAAAAGATTAAAATAATGCAAAGGCAGTGTAACTTTATTTAACAGAATAAATAAAACTTATTTTAACCTGGAATTAGGGCCGTTATAAGAAAAAAATTAGGCTCCGGTTTAAATATCGGCGCTATTTTGTTTAAGTAAAAGAACTTCAAACCTATAAAAAAAATATTAAAAAAAGCAAGTTCAAATTATTTATTTAAATATATCTAACCTTAAATTCTTAAAAATTAAAATAAAAAATATTAAAAAAACAGTCCACATATTTATTTAAATATATCTAACTTAATTAACAATACTTAACCTAAGAAAACTTAAATACCAACAGTTAAAAGATTTAAATTTTTTGAATATTTATAGGCAAAAGTCGCAAACAACAAAAAAACTTATAGCACACTGGCAACCAGCAATTTTTCTATGATGTGTCAACGTAAAGTAAACCTTTCTACCATATAGGTATTAATATATATATAAAAAAAATATATATATATATATACTATATATATATATATATATAATATATATATATATATATATATATATATAATATATATATATATATAATATATATATATATATATAGATATATATATATAACTATATATATATATTATATAGATAGATATAGTATATATAATATTATGGACCCTGAAGTAACATGATGGCTCCTCCAAAATAATTACTACGTATTGGAAAGGTTAGTAAATAATTTTTTATTATTTATGCGTGAAGCGAAAGAATTTAAAAATCGTGATTTGCTATATGAAAGCAACTTACTTTTTATACTTTTTTTCAGGCTTCGAAAGATTGATTAATTTTCATTCATTTATTTAATTTTTTTTCCTAGTTTATTATAAATATACATAATAAGTACAGCATACATTAATAGATAGTATAATATATATATATATATAATATATATATACTATATATATATATTATTATATATATTATATATATAATATATAATAATTATATATATATATATATATAATTATATATATTTATATATATATATATATATATAATATATATATATATATATATAATATATATATAATATATATATATATATATATATACATTATAATATATTATATAAATATATATATATATATATATATATAATATACATATATATAATAATATAATATATATATATATATATATAATATATATCTTATATAATATATATATATATATATATTATATATATTATATATAATAATATATATATATAATATATATATATATATAAATATAATAATATATACTATATATATTATCTACGAATGGTCAGAATTTTTAATGCTCACAGTATGTAGCGTAGAGAACGGAGTCCACTAAGAACAAATATATATTTGGGAAAATCAGCCGAAAATTCTATAGGATGGGATTTAACTTTTTTTTTTTTTTTTTTTTTTTGGAAGTAAATTTTTTTTTTTTAACTACAAGAAACCCCTAGGTAAACCGCAAAGATGGCAGGAGTCGGGGTCTCTCCGCCTCCCGGTGGACGACGGGGGGAATAATCCCCCCCTGGAGGGTCTCGGAACCCCCGCTCTTTGGTCTTTGGGTGTCGCGGGGTTCCTCCGACCATCCCTCCGGGTAATGAAACAGTCCCCCCTACTGTCCCCTGCGTCGGCATCGACGCCCTAAAAAAAACTTAAAATTTTCCAAATAAAAATGGTTTTATTTTTCAACCAAATTTAGGGGGCCTCGAGCCGACGGGACAAGGGGGGACGTTCTTACGAGGGGAATGGTCGAGGTAACCTCCGCGCCACCCAAAGACCAAAAGAGCGGGGGTTCCCGGACCATCCCCGGAGGGGGGGATTAGTTCCCCCGTCGTCCACCGGGAGGCCGAGAGACCCCGACCCTTTGCATCTTTGCGGTTTCCTGAGGGTATTCCCACCACTTAAAGAGAAAAAAAAATAACTTAAAAAAAGAAAAAAAAAAAAATTTTTTTAAAAAAAAAAAAAAAAAAAAAAAAAAACAAAACATGTTACTCCTAACCTTAAAATTTTCGGCGGATTCCCAAATATATATATTTTGTTTTACTGTAGGAGCTGCGTTCTCTAGCTAATACTGTGAGATTAAAAAGAATCTGACCATATATATATTATCATATATATATTATACTAATATATATATATATTATATTATATATATATATATTATATATATATATATATATATATATTATATAGTATATTATATATATAATATATATATTAGGGATGTACTTGCTAAGTTGGTTGCTTCTTTAAAGAGCAAGCACCTATATAAGAGGTTGTAAATTAGAAATCCATATTTGAAATGATATTTTTATTCAACATAGAAGAGATATTTAATAAAAGTAAAGTAATAAGTCCCTTCTGTTGAGGTACTCTCTGTAGGCGAATTGGCAAGTCGCAGCTTTTCCAGGGGCGTTTTCGAACTGTCTCTGACTCTTATGTTTAACGCGAAAATTGGGTGATCCGAAATTCGAGTCGCAAAGCCTTTTCCTTGAAATTTAACCTCACTTGCCAGGAGGATTTTCTAGAGAGAGTCATCTTGAGTGGACATTATTATTCTGATTCTTGTTATTTGATCTGACTCTGTATCTGACTGACTTTATCTGACTGAAGAGTATCTCAAAATGACGGGTTTATATAGTATTTCACTTTGACTTATGATGCTAACATTTTGCTCGCGCAAATCTTGCATAAGTAAGAACATAAATTAAAATGTTTTCCATATAAATAATGGAGTGCTACATTACCTTCCCGCGCTAAAAACGGAGTGAAAAAGTATGTTATATAACTATACAAGAAATAATAACTAAAAAACATAAATTAAAGTACTTTCAAATGCAAACATATTTAATTAAGTCCGAAGACATACCAAGTACTATCATATCAACAATTTGAAAGGAAAAATAGTAATACATGAAATTTTGAAGAATATTCAATACGTAAGCATAAACTGGTTACATATCGCGAAGAATCTAAAACATATATCAAGTTATTGTGATTACAAATATAAATATCAATAATGTTATAATATATCAACGAAAATAAGAAAGTGCATTTAAACACATAGCATATTTGGTTATATCCGTTTGATATAACCAAACATACAAACATTTAAATGCATAAAAGTACCAAAAATGTTAATTATCATAGATCACTTATTGAATATGAAACCCATTGAATTATTCACAAGTAAATAGGCCACATTGAATCGAACCGTTAAATCAAGGAAAGGGTCCATTAT
>JABUQX010086774.1:0-25383 GCA_015478945.1 Trachelipus rathkii
GAAGAAATATTTTAATTATTCTATGAGGGTTTCAGTTTGCTCCTATTGACTATTGGTGAGGGAGAAACCTCAGGCGTACCTCACTCTTCCAGCTTGACCCTTTAAAACTTCCATTAATTTTAGGACACGTGCTGCTTTTGCTCTTTGTTTCGTATTGTTTATAAGATTAGCTGCAAGAGTATTGTAAAGTGTGACCTCCTTACCTCATGCATGGAATCAATATTAACGTCACTCGAGATTATAAATAGAAAATGATTTATACTTTTATCATGTTCATTCTGAAAATCTAGTAACTAAATTCATTTTTGACATTCAATAAAAGCTGTATTATTGAAATATTTGACATTTCAACATTTCTTATTTAATTTTCAATGATTACTAATGCATAATTGACGTGTATTCGTACTATATACTAGATTATGTGCTCATATTGGTTGAATGTCTTAAAAATCAACAAGTTCAGAATATATTTACTGAATGTCTGGCGATCTTTTTTTATTTGTTGGTCTAATTGCTCGTCATGTGTTTAGTATTAATTGATGTTATTCTCGTCTAAATACTAATTTTAATATAATAATAATTTACTTGCCCTGTGCAATGCATCTCACCTTTAAGTGCACAAGGTCCGTTAAGCAATTTGAGTTACCTTTTGGGTGTAAAGTCGTTTCTTTAAAACTGCGAAGGATTTTCCTCTCTATAAAAGATCCCCATTCATAGCTATTTCTCCACACAGTCTTTTTTAAATCTTAACTTTGCAAATAGGACACTTATCTTTAACAAATCTAGTTACAATCATTGTTTTCATGTTTTTCACTTGACCTATACGTAAGCTTTTTGACTATTTGGTAAAATTGAATCGACAATCCAGTTGTTGAGTTGAATTGGCGTATCGCTTGAGCACTTGTAAAAAATATAATCTTATTCTAATATAATATATATCGTATATATAGTATATATATATTAATTATATATATATAATAATATATACTATAATAATATTTTATTATAATATATATATATATATATATAGTATAAATTTAATTATATCCTTTGGTGGGCAAAGGCCTATCTTAATTGCACAGGAGGGGGAAGTTCATTGAAAGCAGATCAATTTAAGAGGCAGACCATGCCCCAATTCTCTTCGTTTGAAGTGTTTAGTGCAAAGATATTTGGGAAAGTAGAAAGTGTTTTTCAGTACTTTCCCAGTTAAATACATTGTAAAATTGAGCATGCTTGTTAAGTCTGGGATCAGGGAGAGATGGAGAGGTGGATGAGACTGTGTAGAAAGCGTGTGTCGCACGAGCCTTCTCAATAGGAGAAGATAATTCGATTGGAAAGAATTAAGATAGAGCGTGTCCGTTGTAATAGTGATATGAATCTAAGAGGTCACGCAGCCAAGAAGAACAGGGAGAGAGGAGAGAGAGAGAGAGAGAGAGGAAGCATGAGAGAGAGAGAAGCGAGAAGAGAAGAGAGATGGAGAGAGTAGAGAGAGAGAGAGAGAGCGAGAGAGAGTTATACTAAAATTTAAAAAAGCTCTGAACTCGACCTTTTCAGGAAGAGCTGTGCTAATTGAATAATTGAAAAAGAATGTGTGTTTGTGTGTGTTGAGGCTATTACTCCTACATAGGGCTATACAACTGTAGTGGTGTTAGAAATGTCGTAAAGAGCCGCTCAGAGCAATTACTACTCATCATTGATGCTTTATTTTAGCACAGAGAAGTTCAATGTCCTTTCGCAATCTAAGATCACAGGAGAAAGAGAAACACGCAAAGAAGTATTAAATGCACAGGCGAAGATTTCGAGTTGTAACGTTATCAGAGCTGATGTTATGACGTTGCGTTGGAAGATTATGTCGAGTAAAAAGATGAAGAAATTGATGTTTGTGAGGCATTTGAAGAGAACCTTGTTTTATAATGCCCAATCTAGAAATTCGAGGAAGAGCAGTGCATTAGTTGCCCAAGGCCGCCTTCCTAGTGCGTGTATAACGTAATTGTTGTTGGGAAGGGACGCCTATCAGAAGATGAAGGAAGCTAGATGAAGGGTGGGAGTGCTTCGGCAATAGGAGTTAAGATTAGTGATGAATGCAATTTGAGAGAAGGTTATTAATGAAAGTAAATGATATTGGATTATCGTACAGAACCCCGAGGAACAGCTACATCATAGATTTAAAGGATACGGTGCCGGTACTAATAAACTGCTATTGATCGATTCCGGAAAAAGTGAAATCAGTAGAAATGTCGAGAGAGAAAGATTAATACTGCGAAAGAGTCCTTTGAATAATCAGAGCTTTCTTTTATCCTATCGAAAGCTTTCGAAATGTCTAGTTGCCACAGTGAAAAAGGCCAATGAGTATAACGAGAGAAAAAAATCACCAGTAATGCGCTTCGTACGCTTTTCTGCGCGATCTGAGAAAAAGATTAGAGTTTGAGTATGTTTCGAAATCTTAGTGTTTAAGGAAGATCGATTAACTGTTTTAAAAGAATAGAGTGTTAATGAGCGATTAGACGATAGTTGGAGGGTTTGAGAGTGGTTCCACTTTTTTCGCAGACGTTTATATGAGCTACGTTTCCAGGCAGGATCAATATGGTCAAATAGAAAAGACAGAGACGGGAAGTTTACCAGGGGAGGGAGTGTTCAACGCTCGAAGAACATAATTTTGAGAAGCACAGTAATCTAATCAGGACATTATTACATATCCATTTTTAGTATTAAGAGAGAACAGAAATAACATCATTAGCAACGAAAGTATATATTCAGGTATACAATGAGTTGGAGGGAGGTAGTGAAGGAGGAATTACTCCGGAATCGTTCTAAGGTGGAATTAAAAGCAAAGGTTGAGCGACGAGTTCAGCGTTTGCTGGCATGGCTATAACGCGGCAGTTTGACATCGGAAGATGATTAGACAGAAGGAATAGAGGAAGAGGTAAAGTTGAAGAATTTTAAATTTCGCTAAGGAATGCGAGTAAGAAGAGACCAGAAAGTATTTATTGTACTTGTTTACTACTGAGAAAAGAATGTTTTAATGTCATATAGAATAGATTTTGCATGCAAATTTTTGGAAATGTAAGTTCTTCTCTCTCTCTCTCTCTGCTCTCTCTCTCTCTCTCTCTCGTCTCTCTCTCTCTCTGTCTCTCTTCTTTCTCTCTAAGTCCTTTTCTTTCGTTTCTTTCTTTCTTTCTTTTTACCCTTCTCCTTATCTTTATTTTTCTCCTCTCTTTTTTCGATCTTCTCCCGTCATTTCTCTCATCCTCTTCTCTCTCTCTTCTATCTCTCTCGTCCTCTCTCGGTCTCGATCTCTCTCGTCATCTTCTCCTCTTCTCTCTCTCTCTCTCTCCCGTGCTAAGGCTATATACTCTCGTCTCTCTCTTCTCGTCTCTCCTCTCTGTCTCGTTCTCCTCTCCTCTCTCTCTACTCTCCTCTAATCTGTATCTAATCTATCTATTCTATCTAATCTATCTATTCTATCTAGATCGTAGTCTATCTATCTATCTATCTATCTATCTATCTTCTATCTTCTTTTCTCTTCTCTTTCTCTTCTCCTCGTTTCTCTTTTCTTTCTCTTTTCTCTTTCTCTTTCTCTTTTCCTCTCTCTCTTCTCTCTCCTTCTCTCTCCTTCCTCTCCCTCTCTCTCTTCTCTCTGCTTCTCTCTCTCTCTTCTGATTCTTCTCTCTGCGTCTCTCCTCTCTTCTCTTTTTCTCTTCTCTTTCTCCTTTCTTTTCTTTTCCCCTTCTCTTTCTCTTTTCTCTTCTTCTCCCTCTCTCTCCACTCTCTCTCCTCTCGTCTCTTCTCTCTCTCTCTCTCACCTTTCTCTCTCTCTCTCTCTTCCTTGCTTCTCCTCCTCTCTCTCCTCGTCTGCTCTCCCTAGTTCTGGAGTTTGAATGGACCGACAGTTATTATCTCAGAACGGCGGTGTCCCTTGTGGTGAATTGCGATCAGCAAATACAGCAAAGAAGAGTTAAAATAAGTACTAAGGTTTGTTATGTTTAAGTTTCAAATCAGTAGAATGGAGTGTGAGTCTCCACGCAGAGGAGACAGATCTCTAAACTTCAGAATGCTCTCTAGTACAGCATCTAACAGTGTTCTTGTCCAAATGAAAAACTCAAAGTTAAGAAGTACGGATACTCTAAGTCCGACGCACTAGAGCAACGAGGTGCTAAAACGTTTTCCTTGCCACTAGTCGGGGCCTCTCTGTTACATGCAGAAGAACTTGTGAGATACAAAAAGGATCGTACAGGAGAAAAGAAGGTGGATCGGTAGGAGCTCGGACGGAGGAAGAGTTTAAACTAGAATAGTTGGTTGAAGGATTAGAGTTAGGTCAAAAGTCTAGATGTTTGGGTTAATCCTCCAAGGACGAATTCATGGATAACTTTATGGAGCGGCATCAATTTCTTCGAGGTCAATCTGGATAACATAAAAGTAAGTAGGTAGTCACCAATTGCTATCTTCAGAATTGGTAGAGAAGTCTTTGGCGGTGGTGAACGGTTTAAACGATCACAAAGGAATGAATGGTTTCAGAGAAAAAAGAGTGACAAGTGACGAAATTTTTCTACTTATATTTTCGGGTAAGTAGTCAGCTAGAATTTAGGTAGGTCAGTTGAGTTAGGACACACAACACACACACAGCACACACACATACACACACATCACACACACAACACACTGCACACAACACACACACATTCCACGCGGCATCTCGCAACACGCACACGCCGCACCACGCACACGCACACGTCACACGAGCACATACGCACAAAGATGGAATTTTGTAGTTGATTGACCAGGCTAAGCGTTTTGATCCATAGGGTAAGGAAAAATTCTGAGATCTCAAATCGGAAGAATTACGAGAATCATATATTATCAATAGACGCAATATAAGGTACGACATCGGCCTTTGACCTGTAAAATTGGTGATGATCGAGACGTAAGAGTTCACAGAGTAGTGGTTGAATGTCAGTCGTGTTAACTCTCGAGTTTTGGTAAGAAGAAGATTATATTGATTAGAGTAGAGTTGATGTCAGCATAGTAAATTTAGATTTAAATCGCGCTAGATGTTGCAGGAAGATTTAAATTGAAGAAAGGAAAACGGCATCAAAACAAGGCTCACCAACTTCCGTGATAGACCAAGCCGGGGCAACCCCCAGACCATGCGATTCTGTCAACCCGAGTGGTGATGGGGGGGCATTCGAAAGGGGCTGGGTATTTGTAGCCCCTCTGGGCTTCTCCGAGGCTAATCGTTTTCAAGGAATAGTGTTATTTTATTTTATTTATTTTAGGAGGAATGCCACGATATTTTTATTGATGTGTGATGAAGAAAGAGCCACTTCAGTGTAAAAAGGAATGTGCCTAGAGCTGGAAAAAGAGGGGGAGATCATTGGGTGGCATTGAGTGCCTGGGATGTACTCCTAATACGACTCGGTATATATTACCAAATGGGGTGTCAATGCTATCTCGGTCACTTGGAATGCTACTTTTCTCCTCCTTTATTAGATAATTAATTTCCCCTCAAAATAAAATAAGATGCCTTGTAAAAAACAGCGTTTTTATCCTCGATACTGCTCCCATTGCGCTATGTAGGATGAATACTCATATTTATTATCAAAATATTCTACCGTTTGGGTAAATTCATAAAATATCGTGAATGATCTTTAAACAGTTTAACAAAAGTTGTCCATTCGCCACATCCTAGTTAAAAAATTCAATTCTGTGTTATCGCACGTGAAGGAGCTAAAGATGTGCATTTAATATTTATTTATATCTCTGCATATTTTTTCTTTCTGCTCTTATCTTATTCTTCGATAACAACAAGCTTCACACCCGTCACTTTTTAGAGTATTTTATTATTTGATATTTCCTTTTCTTGACTTAATCAGCCTTTATTCCTAGAAGAGGTGTAAATCCCAATGAAACGCTTCATTAATTTCAACCTTTCCTTCTCACTAGAAATGTACTTTCATTCAACCTGAGTCAAAGAAGGGAGATCCCTCTCAATCTCTAATAGACATGATTAATAAAAAAAATATCCGTAACAGTCCGCGGCAGCAGTTTTAGGCTAGGTTAGGTTAGCTGGGTTAGGTTAGCTTGTGTGGATGTTCGTTTAGAAGGATTTTTTTTTTTTTTTTTTTTTTACTACTATACTACAGAATCGTCGATGCAGTTGTGCCTGCCGGCCAATTTGGTACAGCTTCTAGTTCAATAGACGTATAAAAAGGGCTGTGATTTTATATTTCACAAGTAACGATTCTAAGTTTTACACTATATCATAATATTTCCGTGTTCAGTTTTATATATGCGTGGTATTGATTTCATGTTCACTATAGTTACTCTCTAAATTAAAAAAAGAATGATAATCGAATATTTTCCTCTCTCCCGACTTGCAGTGAACCATTCGTGTCTTTATTTTGTTACCCATCTTCCATGCCCGATCTAGCATCATATACTTAAGAGATCATATCTCTTAGTAAACGTAGAAAAATTAAATAATTTTTCTGATAAATAATCGTTATGCAAGTTACAGACTACTTTATGTGCTCTAGCCTAAATGAGTGGGTACAGCAATTACTTTTATTCTTTATCTAGAATGTCAACCTCAATGTTAAATATTAAACATTATTACGGCAGGAAGATCTATAGTCTTTGTTCTGGTTGATACTGTAGGCATCTTGTTTCACAAAGCGTTTTTCCGTTAAATTGGTTAATATCTTTCGTGTTTTCGCTTTGAATCGAGGAGCTTACGGTGGCCATCAGTAGCAAATTATACTAAGATGGATTATCGGAAACTCATAGTATAAAGAACTAGACCCAATACATTCTTTGAAAATATATGTCTGCAGAAAGTGGCCTTTGTGTGAATTCTTTCTATTAGTTTGAGTGAGTCGAGATGTTGTGAAAGATATAAGAGCTATAATATAGGCATTCATGTTTTATTGTGGATAAGTTTTAGCAAATTATTTATTTAAAATTACTGATAATTACAATCACTTAGCTTATCAAAAATAATTAATGATTAAATTACTGTGAATATTTAAGAGTTACTTTCAAAGGACATGGAGGTGTAATCTAGCCAGGGGATAATATAGTATATAATATACTTTACTATAATACAGTAGTACTATTAGCTTATCTATATAGTAATCACAGACCATGTACAAGATGCCTTCCATATTGTATTATATTAGATATATATTATATATATTATAATATAGTGCTAATTATTATATAATATTATAAAATAAGGTATAGTATTATAATAATTTATAATATATATATAACACTAATTATCCATATATAATACATAGTGTATATAATATGATATCCTAGTAGTCTATATATATATGATAGCTATAGTAGTATAATAAATGCTACATAGAGTATATGATAGCTATATATATCTGATATCCATATGAAAATCTACGCTACCCACTAATATTTATATTATATATATAGTATGTATATATATATATATATATACTATATATAATATATAGTTATATATATACTTATTATACTTTTTCTCACTTACCTAGATTTCCAAAGTCTTGTTTTGGACTATATTCCATTTTTGAGTAATATTGTTTCTGAAGATATTATCATTTTGTAGATCTATCAAAGAATAATAAATCTATAAAAAAAAAAAAAGGGAAATTAAATTAACAGTCTCTCATCTGCATGGGATACTTTCATGAATGGTTCTTATAATTAATTAATTAAAGGATTGAAAGTCGAGTGTAAACATATTATTCATAAAAACGGTTTCAATCTTTTCCCTTAGTTTGACATATACAATATAACTTATAGAAAAATGGATTTTCAATGTGTACTTAATCTCATATTTTGCAAGGGGTCAAGTGAAAGGAAAATGGCGCCGATATGCCAACGCCCGTGTTCGTCATCAATGCACTTGGGGAATTGGATCACCTGTATTTGCTGGTGGCAAGTGTTTTGCATATGATATGTGTGGCACATTCACGGTTTCATGTCTGAGATCTATTCACTGTGTCAAATCCACCTTCTTTCTTCCTGTCTGGAAAGAAGCTGGATTTCTGCGTTTACTAAAACTCAGGTGCACCGAGTGCTTTGTGTGAGCACACACTAACTGTTACCTCCTATTGTCTCTATGCCTATTTTGCAGCTATGAGATGTTACAAGTGTGTAGTTCACTAATGTTAGTTGCTTTCTCAGTGTTTTCTGATGTTGATGGCAGATCAAATTTTATCTTGCATGCCTGTTCAAGAGTCTTTCTCAAGTCTTGCGGCAAGACCTACAAGCGCGAACTACCCGGCTGAAAGGAAGTTCATTTCCTTCTTTGATAGGAAATTTATTTTCTTTTTTTTTCAAAGGGGGTTTTTTCTTACAAAAGAGAATTCTTAGCGAAGATCTTCACGATGCATTAACGGAGTAATTTCCCTCACAACGGGAAGAGAAGTAAATATGTGGAATACAATAGTACAATAGTTTGTATTGTAAATTTATAGAACTTATTGGCGGATATACTTTTTCTACTTACCATAATGGGAATAAAAAGAACTAAATGTTTTTTTTAAATTTGTGATATCTTTTTCATGTTTATTAATAGCGTCGGGCGGGGTGACCGGGCCCACATCTTTTAGAGGGGTGATTCGGTCCCACTCTAAAATAAAAAAATTAAAAATAAAATAAAATTTTCGCTCATTAATAGCCACGCGGTAGTATACAAGTCTTGATTCAGATGTTATTTGGTTCGCGCGAGCCGATCCAGCTCAAAACTTATAAATAGAATTTAACAAATCAAATACCTTCATAGAATTTCAAATGCTTGACAAACATCGAGAAATATTTTTTTTTGTTGTTGTTATATAAAAAAAAAATAAAAAATGGATTGTTATTTTTTTTTTCAGTGTATACCTGCGAGTATGCTAGCTTTAAACAGGCAAAGTAAATTTTGTGTTGCGCAAACGTATTAGTCGGAGCTAAAATCACAGGACCGTAACTTGGTCGAGTTCAACACCGAGTAGAAAAATTGTGATGGATGGGGTGAATCGACACCTATTGGTTTTCGTATTTTCGTATTATTATTTGACATTTTGATTATGTTTAGATAATAATTTAAATATAATAATATGTATTAAGTAAAAAATTTAAATAAAATGAACTAATATATAAAAAAAAAGACAAATTCCAAAAAGTGTCAAAAGTTTGTGAGTGGAGAGGGGTGAATCGGACCAGCAATTTGATTTTTTAATTCTTATTTATGTATATTTTGACATTTTTATTTACTTAATTACTAAATATGATAAACAATTATTAAATTAAGTAAAAATTAAAATATAAAATTGAATTTATATGTAAAAGACGAATTTAAAACAGATGGATCCGGATTCACCGAGTCCAGGATAGGCTGAATGAGCTTATTAAAGACTTTAGATAACTTTTATTATTAGAATGTACGTTACTTTTCTTTTGTGTGGCTTATATACTACTATATGGATTGGAATTTCAAAAAAAAAAAAATTTCGCAAATGTTGCATTAGGTTTGAAAGTCAGGAGACGGAAGTATACTAGAAGTGGATATAGTACCCCGCAAACTGTATCGTATTTTTCTTATTTGGATAATTGATAATTATGCTTAAACATAGGATTTACAATTATTATCCTCAGAAGACCTATACTTAAGAATACAAAACATTATCCCTGAGAAAACTGTTTACTTTATTTAATTGGGTAAAATTTCTTTTAAAAATGGGAAGAGATGGATGAATAATTGAGTGAATAAATGGTATTTGCAAATTATAATGATAGGTAGGCTAGGCTATTAAATTTGGGTCGGTGGGTGCGGGGGGGGGAAGGGGCTTGCATAAATTTCATGAAAGTCAACTGTTGTTGGATGAGATCAAGGATGGGGGAAGAGGAATAATCAAATATGATACAGCGATATTATATACATTTCATTAGGGCGTGAATGCTCGGAAAAAGTCTCAATGTAAATCGTGCAAGATGGGTTGAAATTTGAAATTTTTCAGAAATGTATTATAAAAACTTTCCAAATGTCAAAGAATAATGCGACTATCGAACGCATGTATAAAAATTTGTCACTGCAATACCATCGATGCGAATTAATAGGTAGCAGCCAATATTATTTTCGACGTCTAGACATCATATTTACACAAGATAAGGAGGTGGTTTTTTTTTTGTGTAACAAGAATGAAGGTGGTTATTTTTTTATGTAGACTAAGGCACTTATATAGTAATTAAGTATATAATATATATATATATATATATATATCTATGATATATATATATATATTTATATATATAATATATTATTATGTATATTATAATAATAATATATATATATATAATATCCTGATATAATTATATATATATGATTATATAACTACTATATATATAGTATAGTTATATATATATATATTATACCTATGATTGGTATATATATTATTATGATATATTATATATAGTATATTATATAGTATTAATTAATATATACTTGTATATATCTACTATATATTTATATAATACTATAATATATAATATATATATATAAGGTATATATATAATGATAGCAACATTGATGGATGGTGAGAACTAATCATTGTCTGCTGCAATAAATTTGTTCTTTGTTTGCAGGTTGCAAAAGTAGATTAAAGTTATTCGATGGATTCATATTGGATCTTATAGGTAAATTAGGAGAGAGTATAAATTATGTGTGAAAATATGTTTCGATGTGAGAAGGTTTATAAGAGAAAAAGGAATTCAATAATCACAGAAGTTATAAGATACTTTGAAGTGAGGACATTTCACAAATCTGTAATTGGGAGAGATTACATCATCATCATCATTTCATAATTATTTATTGACGTGACTTTAATTATTATATTTGACGTGAGTGGACTTGACTGGAATTACGTGACTCACTAAACACACTATTATTTAACATGCTGATTGAATTTGTCATACATTCATGTGAGAATTGGTTAAGTACTAATTGAGGTCCATTCAACTATAGGTACATATTTATGTTATGTTTTATTATATTATTAGATTATTTTAGATAAGAAGTTTAAAGTATTAGGATAATTAGGGAGAGATAGTAGATAGATGACAAACTGAAAAAAGTAGATAGATTGATGGGATAGATTGTATGTGAGGTATTGCACAGGTGGCGCAAATCTGCTGGCGAAATGGGCGGTGATCGATGCGGAAACAAGAGGGGAGGCGGAAGAATGTTAGGAATGACTAGGCAAAATGTCTGGTGTTTCTGGAAAACGAAAACAAGGATTGAACGAGAGGAATGGAGAGAATGGTGCCCTGTTAAGATATTTAATGAAAGTAAAAAAAAGGTGCTTTGTTATAAGATTATATTTAGAGGGTGAAGCGGAGGATTAACAAAGAATATTAGTATAGGTGAGTTTATCAAAGAGGGAGGGGTGAAGTTGATTTTATCAGCATTAGATTAATAGGTATAATTAGATAACGTGTAGAGAGGTTTAACAATGTTCTGAGTGTGTTAAAATTAATAGAAGAGAGGAAAGAGAGTGTGAAGAATTTTGGTGATTTAGATATGGAAAAAGTTTATGAGTGAGCCAACTGGTTTTAGGGAATGAGTGAGTGGGGAAAGGATGTAAAGGTGGCACATTTTTGTATGGCAGCAGCTTAAATGAAATGGGGAGGGGACAGAATTTATTATAAGGGTGGATGTGCGGAGAAAGTGATTGGATATACGAGAATATTAGAAAAGCAAATGTTAAGAATTATTTCAAGACTACCGTAAATCTGATAATGAGGAAAGGGGAAGAAAGGAAAAGAAGTAGACGTTTAATTATGTGGTGTGTAAGAAAAAAGGGGTATGGATGAATTTAAAGGACACTACAGCGGTGGGCGGGGTGACGTGAGCATTTAGGTATAGACTTTGTCTGCCGATGCTCTCGCTAAATCGCTAATGGAGCTTATTTTGGCAATTTTTTATTTTTTGAAAATAGGCCTGTAGTCGGTCCGACACCACAAAAAAATAAAGTATGTAATTCTAATAATATAAGGTTTTATTAAGAGTTTTTAAAATAAGCTCTTCAGGCCTGCCGTTGGAGGGTGAAGCGGACCATCTGAGGGGTGACTGGAGCCATCGTTTAAATTCATCTTTACGTATAAATTCAATTATTATAATTTTAATTTTTAATGTATCATAATTTTGTATTATATAATTAAAATGTTATATATTTACGGAATAAAAATGTCAATAATGACAAATAAAATAAAATAAGAAAATAAGGTGGTCCGATTCGCCCCTCTCCGCTCAAAAGTTTTGACACTTTTTTGAGGTTCGTTTTTTTTTTTTTTATTAAAATTGTCATTTAATGTTAAAAATTTTAGCCTTAATATCGTAACTTTTATATATTCGGAATTTATATTATCATATATAAAATGTTCAATAATAATGAGATAATAACGAAAAACATGGTGGTTTCCGAGTCACCCTCCATCAATTTTTTAGCAGCGGGGTGAATAGACAAGTTAGGATCGCCGTGAATTTTGCAACTATCTGGTTTTGGATCAAAATTTCTTTGGGCGAGTTTTAAGAAGCTAAGATAGCAGCTCGAGTGTATCCAGGCTGAAAATATTAAAATGCCTGCCACAATTTTTTCATTTTTATGAAAAAGGTTAAAAAAACTCACATTTTTCAAAGTGGAAATTTCATATTGAAGGAATTTTGGTACGCCTAATTTCTAACTATATTTTTAAATATTAGAAAATTTTCTACTAGATAAAATTCTTTACTTTTAATTGTAGGTATCACAGCAGAGTAGTCTGGCGTGGCGCTATTAAATGAGCAGAAAAATTTTTTTTTTTGTTTTTGTATTATTTGTTCTTTTATTTAGAGTGGACGAATCAACCTGCATTAAAGAGGCGGCGCGGTCAGCGCGTCCGAACGCTACAGAGTGGAATGTGGCAAGAGTGAAAGAGAGAGAAAACGGACATGAAAAGAAAAAGGATAAGAATGTTTATAAATGTGGAGGGAAGAAGCCTGAGTTTGAGATGCTTAAAAACGGGGTGGTTATGAGAATTGTTTTCAAATGCATGACGGATGGTCATATAGCAAAAGATTGTGTGAAGACCAAAATATGTTGTTTTCGATTTGGGAGAAAGGGTCATGGGCATCAATACTGTGCAGAGACAAGCGTGGGAAAATATAAGGAAAGTGCACAGATGTGTCGTAAATGGGGAGCCAAGAGATGACTGTTGGTGAAGAAAAAAAAGGGAATAAAGAAATGAATAAAAAGGAGAAGGAGAATATTTTCATTATTGAGAACAGAAAAGAGAAGACAGAATTGCCCATCAGTGAAGAGGTAGAATGAAAGAAAAAGAAGAATGATTGAGGCAGATTTTAAATAAAAGGAGCTAAGTGTGTGTAGATTGGAGTGAAGTATAGGAATTATAAAGGCACCAAGTGATCTTACATAAGAGTAATTTAGATAATCAGGGAGAACAAATGTACAAGAAGCAAGAAGAAAAAGGGGAAACGATAAGAAAGTAAGAAGTGATAAGAGAAAATGAAAATAATAACAGTAGGAGAGAGAAATAAACGGTAGAGAAGGTGATTGATCTCTATGAGGAATGAAGTATGTGTGTAAGTATGGTGAAGAAGGAAGAGGGGAGAAGATGGAAAGAGAGAAATAGAGAAGTGGTGGAAGTGAGAGAAGGGAAATTACAGAAAGAAAAACTGTGAACATTGATGAGGTCAAGCAGCAGTATGATAATGGTGTATAAAAATAGTGAATAGCGGGGGATTGTGATGATGGAGGATATTAACTCGGGAAAGAAATGGAAGTATAATAATGTAAGTGAAAGAGTGTATAAGATGTGGAATATGTGGTGAGGACTCAATTGGGAGAATTTAAGGGAAAATGACATGTAGGTATATATGTATTTTGAAGTAGAGAATGGAAGAGTTGTGTGAGCTTTAAGGTGATGATATTAATATGTTTTATTCTGGTGTTTGAAAGAGATTAGGGGGATTATCGAGATCGTCCACAGTAGACTGAAATTAATATCAAATATTGATAATTTTTGTTCCAAACGACAGTCCATCAATTAACCCTTCATACTGCGTGAACGAATTCGTCGTGTAATTATAATTATGGATTTTTTGAATATAAATAGTGAAATTAGAGAGAGTAGTCAAAAAAATTTTTTTTAACTCGTTTAATAGAAGACAAAAGATCTGCAATGAAATAAATTCAACAGGAGTCGTTTTATATTATCTACCTATTGAATTGGGAGAGTTCACAATAGCATATCATCATATCATTCACGTATCATGTTTTTTGACGTGAACTTTAATTAATATTATTTAATGTGAGAGAACCTGACCTGGATTACGTGACTCAACTAACACACTATTAATTTATATCATCTATTATTTTCATATGGCATTCATGTATGAGATTGGATACAGTACTATTGAGGTCACCGATTCAACTATTAGGTAAATTTTATATTATGTTTTATTATATTTTAGATAGAAGTTTAGAGTTTAAGCGATGATCTACAAGAGAAGCGCTTGTTTGATTAGAAAAAGTAGAAGTAAGTGATAGGATACTTGTATGTGAGTTTCAACAATATATATATATATAGTGAATGACTAATATGATATATTATTATATATATTATTATTATATATATATTAGATATATATATATATATATTATTATGATGAAATTAAGTTAATATATATAAGTATATATATATTAAGGTATAATATATTGTAGGCTTTTTTCAATTTGTTTGGTGAGGTTGCGACGAAGACCCCTCGTTTTTAATGAAATTTGGTATAAGCAAACTGCATTTTGACATGTGACTAGGAAATAAATAATTAGGTTCATTTTTTTGAGTAGGGGCTGCAAAACAGCCCCCGAAATTTTGGGGGGTTCCGCGATACTCGCTAACTTCTTTCAAAGACTGATAACTTTGGTTCTACTTAATGCAGAATCAAATTTCAAAATGCATTTTAAAGGGATATTAATGAGATCTATAAAAAAGGGATGAATAAAAAAATCTGTAAGCCAAATTTATTAAAGTTATAGTAGGTGTTAACAAAAAATTCCCCCCAGCCCCGCCTTTATGTTGATCAAGTGTTTTAAAAAACGCACAGTTCGCTACTTAATAGAACATGAGAATTTTCTTTTAAATCATATAACATAGAAGTCTGCTTATTGGACTTGGATTCTGAAGGGCTGCTATTACTTGGAAATGAAACGGGATTTATGTAAAATTAAATTTTTTGAAATTTTATTTTGAGCTACAATTAATTTAACCTTGCAGTAAAAACTTTAAATGGATAATGGATAATAGTAGTATATACCTATATATATATCACATATATATATATATATATATATATATATTATATATATATATAATATATATATATATATATATATATATATATATATTATATATATATAGTATAATATTTTTATATCAATCTAGTTTTTTCCCATATGTTATTATTATTCAATAACTTTAGTTAGCAGTTTTCATTTTCTTACATATGAGCAAATAGAGGAAAGTCAGGATACCATGAAGCTGTGGCTGCAATGCTCTTTAGAACACAAAAGTTGGTGACAAAGTATTTGAGACCGCAGTTCACCATGGATAGTACCCATGATGACTCAGTGAACTTAAAATGAACAGATCATATGTACAAAACTGTGGAAATGACCTACAGCTGGTTGGAAATGAATTAATTTGATCGAAGGAAAAAATCGTCAAGTTCGTACAATGACAGCAGAGGTAGGATTTCCCACTTTACCAATATTCAGCCCCTCTAAGAAGTGATCTGATACGTTAGTCGAGCTTGACACTAATGCAGAGGCCTAGCAGGAATGGGAGTTCTCTCCTTACAAATTTGCGTAAGTAAAGTGTCGTATAGTTTTTAATCGCTATCAAAACTATGTGCTCTCAACAGAATATCTGAAAATTTTGATCTTTGCAAGTTACTCCCAGTTACAGATACAGACTCGAAAGTATGTATTGTTACTAGGGGGTCAAATTTGTCATGGCCTATAAGGATAACTAGAAAATAATGCAAATTACCATACAGGACAAACGATGTCATATTATGATAGATGCTAATATAGTTATATATTATATATATTATATATATAGTATAATACATAATATTATTAAGTATATATATATATATAGTATGATATCAGTATATTTATATAATATATTAATATTAATATCTAATGTCATGATGCAGACATACAACAAAGGTAGATGATGTTCAGAATCACTCAGCGGCTTCAACAGGTTTAAAGAAAATTTGAAGAAGCTTCAGTTATTGACAACATGGACACAATGGAAGAAAACCAAGGCAACATATCAAATGAGGACTTGGAACGACTGAAAAGGTGAAAATTATTAACTGTTTTTGAAATAACTAGTTATTATTACTTGCATTATATATTTGCAACCAAAATCATGGCGATATATAATATAATAATAATATAAATTATATACCCCGACATTTACCAATATAATAGTACGTAATACTAATCTAACAACTATAAATTACTACTATATATAATATATTAGTAGAGCTATAATATTAATATTATATAATTATATAGTAATATTATTTATATCTTATTATGTATATATATATATATGTATATATAATATATAGTAATAATAATATAATAATAATATATACTAATATACTATAAAGTAAATAATATCTAAACCAATTATTAATATAGGTTGAGAAGAACTATGAGAATTTAAAAGAAGATATTTGAGCAAGCGAGATTAATAGAAGGAACGATCAAATTTTAACGTCTTGTCGAACGCATTTACAGATCGGACGCAAAAGATGAAAACATTTTGGTGTCAGTAAATACATGGTTAATAAATCTCGCACAATTAAAAGCATGTAGTGGGATAACTGCAGAAGTTCAAATTATACAAGGGCAAAAGCTTTTACGTAGACAGAAGTTAAAGAGAAGTTGTGTGCAATTCTATGAGAGATGATGATGAATTGAGAGATATATGTACAGGAAAAAGCGGTTTTCTTAGATTAGAAATCGAGAGATTGGAATCAGAGAGCAAAGGACAGAAAAGGTTATTATTGGGAATCTGAAGAACTATATGAAAAGTAAAGGAAAACTTGTGATTGATCTAATTGGGATTCGTTCGAATGTTGCTAAATTAAGGGCCGCAATGAGTAGTGGTTATCGGCTAAGGGTGCAAAGGGGACATAATGGTAATTGTGTGTGTATACGCGACAAAATTGAAAAATTATATGGTGTTTTGCAATTGGTGTAAAAGCATATTAAACTTATAAAGGATTAATAAAGAAAAACAGTGTGTCTGATGTATGAGTGGCAGGTTGCATTGTCAGATATTAGTGGATGTGCTAAAAGAAAAGAAGAATTAGTAAGTCTGTAAAAACGATTGTATAAATATGACAAGAGATTCAGATCACATATTCCAATGGTAGGTAAGACAGATACAAGAGATTATAACTTTACAGACAGTCACAGAAGTAAGATGTTTCATAGATCTGATTGACAGAACGTATTAATGACTTAACAGGCCATGCATTTGTATAGAGTAAAAGCTCGAATCTAATATATCTTAAGAGAATTAAAGACAAACCGTAGCCATGAATAATGAGAGTTATAATACTGTGATCCTTTATCAGGAAATATAGCTTTACATTCGTTAAAGGATGCAGCTCGGCTTTCGCACTGGGGTGTCAATGATAAACGGTTAAGCAGTACAACTATTTTGTTGTATCTATCATACAGAACAGATCGAGATGGTTCTAACAACATGAGAGCCGTATGTTTCTGATTTGCATCTAGTCGTTACTTAGAAACATTTTCAAGAAGAAGCATCATGACGTATAAGTGCGCTTTGCAAGGCTTAGGTATGATATAAGAAACTTAAGAAGCAATTTGGCATTCATTAAGAAAATATTTATTTTAGTGATGGCTGTGCTGCACAGTCAAAAACAAATATAATTTTATCAATTTATGCCATTATTTGCGGACTTTTTATATATTATGTGAGTGGAATTTTTTGGAACCGGTCATGGGCGGAAAGTGTGTTGTGATGGAATTGGTGAGTCATAAAAGGAGAATGTTGTGCAAGGAAGCTACAAAGGGGCGATGATAAGGAATCAGATTCTAAAGTAGCAGACAGTTTATTTCTACTACTATGTAGATGAATATAGTGATTAATCAAGGGAATAGAAACTGATATAGTCTACACAGTGAAGAATGTATGTTAGGCTGAAGAAAACTGAAGAAGAGGTATTGAAAAATGTGTAACAGTTGAAAGGAGACCTACAGGTTGTCATACAGACATTGATCCACCATTGAACTTGAAACTCTTCGACGCCTCTCTAGATATCAATTCAAATCTTACAAAGAAGCTAAATATTATTGAGTAAACATACATGAGAGTGAATGATACGTACTGATTTTAACATGGAAGGGCGATAATACATTACAGTCATATGTTTCTTGCAACTTTTGAGGTCAATGTAGAATTCATATGGAATTCGATTGGAAAGTTTACTCTAGAGGACTGTTGGATGGATGTTTTATATTCGCGTTTTTTCTGAGGAGGAAGACATCAGGCTGTATACCACAACGCCACAGACAGCCACATGACAACACAAACACAACAAAAAAAACAGAGATGAAAAAAAAAAAAAAGAATACCAAATAAAAAGAGAAAAAAAAACAAGCCAAAAAAAGAACATAAAAAACATGAAAAAAATAAATGATGAAAAAACAACTCATTCCAATAGTTGCTAGCGTGATGATTGCAAGAGAATATTCTTAACGCCGGCTGGCCAAGATAACGAAGAGGAGAGAAAATAGTGTAAGCTTTTGATATGGATGAATCTGCATAAGATAGTAAGAATCTTATGTCAAAGTAAGCCAAAGTTGAAATCACAATACATAATATCAGTAGGTATGATACATACTAAGCGTATATAAACTTTATGGATTTTTCTGCTGTATATGTAATTCTATTTGACTAATTAAAATATTAAGCTCGAGTTTATTAATATTAAATTATAAATCAAGAAAGAGTATATAGTATATATATTATACAATAGTTCGTTGACATGATCTCTTTTTCTTTTCATTATAATTCTCTATATACCTATAATCTACTCTACCTAAAGCGCACATTAGTATACATATATATTATATACTATATCACCTAGTAAAGTAATATATCATACATATACACACCACTAATAATATACGTTATAGTAATAATAGTAGTATATATATTATAGTAATCTTAAGTTGTATGGGTTAGATTGTGTAGTAAGAAGAATTATAAATTTTCAAAAAATTTGAGTTTTTACAATAGAAAGACCCTTTTTTTTGTTAGGGTCTAGAAAAGCAGGTTTAGTTCAATCAACATACAGCAGCAGCTTTTGTTATGATTTGTGGTGATAAATGTTAAAAGAACAAGATTCTGCAGTTTATAGTAGGATATGGGTTTTAAAAAGTATGATCGAAAAGAAGGGGGTCGGGGGGGAATTTTTTTTTAAGACACTTATACAATGTTAGATTTTAACGATGGCTGTATAGGATTTTTTTATTCATTCCTTTTTTTATAGAGATCTAATTAATCGCTTTCAAGAAATGCACTGTTTTGAGAAATTTTGTATTCTGCGATTAGAGGTAACAAGAACAAAAGTGTATCAGTCGTTTGAAGAAGTGAGTATGCGCGGAACCCGAACCGAAATTGGGGGGGGAAAAGCGGCCTGTCTTTGGGCAGCCCTACTCAATAATTGGAACCTAATATTTTAGGGAAGTGAGTATCCTAAAATAAAATAAACAGTAAATAAGCAGTTTTGTTTTTACAAAACTATTTATTAAAATCGGAGGGGGTCGGGTGCAACTTTGCAAAAATTTGTTTGCAGATTTTGTCAGCACGTAACTGCAACACTACTATATATTAGCTATATAATTAATATACATCTAATATATATAGTAATATAACAATAATAGTATATATATTATAATATGATTACAGTATATATTATTATTATATAATTATTATACTATAATGACTATAAATACAATGTAGTATGTAAAAGGTCTTAATAAAATTATATGACAAAAGGTTTTCTAAGTTGCAAAAAAAGATTGTTTGGAAGTATCGAGAAAGTCTAGTTTTTAGAGAATTTTTGAGTGGCAAGATTCGGATTTGCCAGAAGATCTGCAATAATCAATTCTATAAAAATCAAAAACTAAATATTAATTTTTAGATTGATTTTTTTGAATTGAGAAGAAATTTACTAGGGTGGGGTGGGTGGGCGGTGAATTGGGACGGCACTTTAGGTATAATTCGTCTCCCGAAATTTCCCGCGATGCAACTTTGTTGGGAAAATTTTTTTTTCTGAAGTTCAAGGCCATGACTGACATGGGGTAATGGAAGCAGCACTAAAAAGTAATAATTGTAAATTCTAAGTAATAGAAAGTATTGTTAGTTAAGTTTCTATAAGAGCTCATTCAGCTGAGCTTGGAGCGGGTGAAGTCAGGACGCAACATTGAGGGGATGATCGAACAGGATCTTGTTTAAATTCCTGCTTTACGTATACTAATTCAATTTTTAGTATTTTAATTTTACTGTAATAATAATTAGATTGATGTGTATCAGAGGTTATAAAAGTTGTCACAAAGGAGAGAAGATATGAGGGAGAATGATAAGCTAAAGAAGATAAGGAATAAAATACGTCTCAAATAGGAATATAAAAAGAGCAAAATTTTTGGACACTCATTTTTGGAATGTGGTTTGTTTTATATAAATTTCAATCTTTTTATTTGTTAATTGTCACTTAATATAAAGCATACTTTAGTTATTTTAAGGTTAATTAGTACGTAATGAAAAATGTCTAATCTATAACGTAAAAGTAAGAGAGAACAAATGGTGGTGTATACCGGCTTCTAAGCCGGCATGCTCAATGTGTTTACGGCGGGGTGACATCGAGACAAAGATTAGGATGCCCGTGATTTGCATAATAGAGGTTATCAGATTTCAAAACAAATTATCTGTACTAGGCCAGTTTGAAGAGCTAAAGTACTCGTGTGTAATAGAATACACTGGAAAAACTGATATATAAGATGAGCACAGATCCACATTTTTCATTTATAACAAAGTTAAAAAAACTCATTTTCAAAAGTGGAAATTCTATTGAAGGGCATTTGGTACCCTAATTTATTATAGGACAGTTTTTTGTAAAAATATAAAACTTTCTAGAATTAAATGATCTAACTTAAAAAGCATTTGAAAATATTACTTTCAGCTTTAAGAGTGAGTGCGAATAAAATTTTATTTTTTAATATTGTTGTTATTTTATTTAGAGTGGGACGCGAATGAACTCGCTTCTAAAGGAAGGCGAGGCAGGCGAACAGCACCAGCTGTCTATAATTTTTTTATTGGAAATTATTTTAAATATAAACAAAAATCTGATAAAAAAATACTCTTAAAATTAACTATTTAGATGTTGTTGTAGAATTTAAGATATTTTTAGTTTTTAAGTTACTGTATTATTACTGAAATTGAGATAAACGATAGCTTAGTAAATTACCACTAGTTATCCGCATGAGGACGATACTGGAATTAGTGAAGTCTGTAGAGGCACAAGAGACCCAGCACTTAACTAGGAAGAACCCCAAATTCCGGTAATTATGATTTCCAATAAGTGCTTAAACAGATTTTTATAAGAAATCACAGCAGAGACTAAATGAAAATAGTAAATGAGAATAAAAAAAATTATTTGTGCGCTAAAACCTAAATTAAGTTGTTAGAAAAGTTGTTAAAAATGGAATAGTTTATTTAAGAAACAATTAGTCTTCAGGTCTCATTTAGGCTCTAAAGTCAGGGTTATGTAAGTTTTGTTAAGTTAACAGCAGAGAAAAATCTATGTAGAATTAACAAATCTTGATCATAGACTGAGATAAGATGGCTAAAGACGAGCACGACAGGCCCACTATTTTAATTATAAAGAAAGTATAATGGGGAGTTTGTTAAAGGCTTTCGCAGGTGTAAATTTGTTTTCTAAGAGACTGGGCGATTTTCGTTTTTCGACTATTATTCATTAAGTTGATTTTTGTTTGAGTTAGTCCATGTGATTTTCAAAAGAAAAAATTGTTACCGGGTTTCCTGCTTTTTTAATTGTTATAAGGTAACAGAACTCTATAGGTTTCTCGTAAACAACTTTTTTGAGGAGTTTTGTATAATTTTTTTCCTAAAGAGAAACGACCAAATAATTCTTTTTTTATTCTTCATCTAATTAGGTCCCATTTGTAAAACTTTGGATGCTGGTGTTTTTATAAAAATCTGTTTAGAAAGCCCATGTTATTGGAAATAATTACCCAAATTTATTAATTTCATCCAGGAATACCCTAAGTTTATCAAGTGAAGGGATAGAGAATTGAATTGCAGCACTATCTAATCGCAGAGAATAATGGTAAGATGCTCGTCCTATAGATCAACTTCGCAAGAGGTGTATCATTTTAATAGGCACAGATATGCTCTAGAGGTGGGTTAAAGTAATATACAATTGATTATCGCTAACTTTAACACAACGTGTTATAAGCTTAGGGTGAGAGTAAACACCAGAGACTGGGGTCCTAAGCTCGCATCTTCATCCCTTAGATGCGAGGTTGAGTCAAAATTTATCTGGAAACAGTGAACCGCTGGTCAACGTCATGCTTAACTACGCGAACGGTGGTGGGCACTGGATGGCTATCGATCAATCAAAGGAATTGATTCCTCCATCCACGAGTTCTTATGAACGAGAGACTAGCGCGTGTTCGTTGCGCGATTAAAGCTTTAACTGAGCGGAGAGGCTAAGGACTATTGAAGCCAGTTTTTAAGAATGGAGTGCTTCAGTGGGGTAGCGAAAAACGTGTATGATGAAAAAGATATAAACGTAAATTTATAAAGGAACTAAAAATACGAATTGATTTTTTCACCCGCAATTCGTAGTAGGAGGGTTGGACAATGTATCTTTAGTATAAAGCTACACAATAGAAAACCCATTACCGCAACTTTAGCTTCGGTTAAGAGTATTTCACATAGCTATTGCACAATGGATCGCAGCTATAAAGCATAGAAGGTGAGTAATGGCCCTAGCGAACAGACGTGTAGAGACTAAAGCGAGTTAAAGAGTAAGATTCTGATGGCGCTGCATTTGTGTGATTATACGGAGACTAGTATCCGATGTTTAGACTAGTGTGCCTGAGGAAGCGGGCATATATAGAGTAATTAGTATGTTCCTATGTGGCTCAAAAGGCACAGCAGTTTGCGTGGCGGCGTGTATATATAGTGTCGATATATATATATCTCGATACTCACTCGAGAATTATAGTGTGAGGGGCTATCTCGCGCTCACTCTCTACAGATCGTTCTCTCTCGAATATGGTATAGGTGTGTGTGATAGTTGTAAGATATATATTATTGAGTATATATATAGACAGATTTAGGATAGATATAGATAGATATATACTCTAGGTAGAGTTCAGGATGCTCAGAGGCTCTTCAACGGTACGCGATATATATATATGTATAGCTAGCGAAGAGGAAATTGAATTGTTCTCTATGGATTGTATATTAGAGACTCATAGAGTTGACGGTAGCTCCAGCTCTCTAATCGCTGAGCATATAGCTAAAACCATTAGATGTGATCGCGCGATCGTGTGAGTATATCTAAAGAAGAGTTCTGAAGTTCTGTGTGCTCGGTTCTACACTACTCTGGACAGTTGTGTGAGCAGCATTGAGTGGGAGGTTTGAGAGTTTTTTGCTCCATTGTAGACACGAACTATAATTTGATGATATTTGAGAGTGAAGTATTATAGATAAGATACAAAGTTTAGTGTTTGGTGTATCTAGACTGAGCCTACTGTTAGTGGTATGCTAACTAACGGTCATCTAGAAAGTTGTTGATAATTATTTCGTGACTAAATGGTATAGAATCTTTGATACGCGCTAAAACTCACGCTAAGAATATGTAGTAGATTATAGCTGTTTCGTGTGGGAGGTTTATTTGGATTCTTAAAGTAGTTTTATGTATTTAATTAGCATGTCTTCTATATATCTAGCTTATCTCTAATTTAGTGATATTTAACCTAAAATCAGTTTCCGCCAGTCATCAAGACACTAGTCTTAATAGGCCTTACTTATAGGATGCTTTTATATATAGCATGGCGATATGGACCTAAGCATAAGGATTTATGGCCTTCGTATTAAGATTGGTTTATAAGCCCATGTCTATCCAGAGATTAGTTGTTATTGTCTTTTTAGGGCGGTTTATTGATATTCTAAACTGCTTGTTGTTTGAAAAGTAATAGGTACAGGTTAGTAAGCGCTATAATCTAATTTAAGAAGTAGTATGCTCTGGTGTGATAACTGTGGGCTGTTGGAGAGTGAATATGATGAGACTAGCTGATGTTTGTGTTTTGAGTGCGAGATATGTGTTGTTAAGGAAAGAGATTGAAGACTGAATGAAATATTGAATGGATTGAAGAAGAAGTATTTGGGTGAGAAAGGAGGGAAGTGTTAGGAAAATAAGTTAATAATATGATGTCAAGGCGAGGAGGGAGCGGGAAATAGGGTAGAAAGGAATAGTGATTCACCTAGGCGGAGAGTGAGAGGGGAAATAGGTTTACAGCAAACTAGTTATGATGACTCTATGATGCAACATATATATCTTCTATTGATTGCTATTTTTAGTAATGTCTTAATTTAGTGATATAGATAGATATTTATTTTCATGGATTTAATATAATAATCATAATATGAAAAGTATCTTTTATTTGTATTCTCAGCGGTTATATATTTTGGTCTCATGTGGTTATCAATTTTTCAGCTAAATTCTCACTAAAAATCACATTGGGTTTAAGCGACAATTTGTGGGAATCACTTCTATCAAGGCGGTACTATTGTAGTCGTGTTTGTGTAATGTAATCAAAATTCACACTCAGAATGCGTTAGAAGTTGGTATAGGGGTAGAATTTCTTCATTTCTTTGTCAAATGTTTTCAACTATCAACCTAATCGTTCTATAATTTATCTTACATTCTCAGCGAGCCAAATTTGACCTATCGTAAGAGTTTAAGAGTAGAGATTACTAAAACAAAAGGCAGTTAATGCTATGGAATTTAAATCTTTCAATTCAAAGAGCAAAAAGAATAGTTTGGAAAACAAATGGAATTCAACTGGTAAGGCTAAATTAGATTCACAATTGTAGGTTAAGGTCAGTATTCAATAGATGGAAATAACAAACAAAGATAACACACACGCGCGCAACCCACTTTGGGATTAAATTTTCGTTCAATTGTGTAGTCTTGTG
>JABUQX010086775.1:0-19047 GCA_015478945.1 Trachelipus rathkii
ATTAGTCACGGTAACGAATGTCCTGAAGCGAAGGAAGGTGTGAGTTTTTGCAGAGGCGAGAATTTAAGGTGCATAATAGGAGTGAAACCTTGGAGTATGAAATGGAGTGGTTTTTTGAGGGGTTATGGTTGTGGCCCACCTGATTCAGTCTAACAGGGATGATTCCCAACCTGAATCAGGGGGAATGAAAACCCTTAGACTTTGACGATATGCCATTGTGGGAGGTCCGTAACGTCCATGAAGCTCATAGGGTGGATTTTCGACTGCGACGATCTCACTAATAGTTATAGAGGGGGCGGTAAGGCTAAAGGGGTGGGGCTTTCTTTTCGATTTGTGTTTCATATTCATTCTCACTGAGCTTTTTCTTTCCCCCCGCCGGGGATGTTGCATTTGTTCACCGCACCTTACCCCCCAGTCTTGCGGGAGGAAAGAAGGAAGATTAATAATTATATTATATAAAATATTATATAATAATATATATATTATATATATATTATTATATATATATTTATTTATAATATTATATTATATATATATATATATTATATATATATATATATATATAATATATATATTAATATATATATACATAATATTATAATAATATATATATATATAATATATATATTATATATATATATATATATATTATATATAATATATATATGATATTATAATATAGATAATATATATTATATATATATTAATATATATATATATATATTATATATATATATATATATATATTCGTATTGGACCCTCGCATTCACCAAATATTTAAAAAATAAATTATTTTGGCATTCGCACTCGGGAAAACTCGAAATGCCGATTAGAAAATGTTATACTGGCGGGAAAACTTGTTAGAAAAATTTAAAACAAGTTACGGCGGAGAGAATTATAGAATGGAGCTGACTAAGTGCCGTCTCAAGGCAGTGCCAGTAATTTGAGTTACAGTCAAAATTCTAAACAAAAAAATATGATTAGGCTATTACTTCGGAGTATTATTCGCCTCTAAATCAACTGTGAAGCAAATTCCGCCAATGGTATCTTATCCAGTGTTCGGGTTGGCGATTACTTTATATTGTTTCCCATGACAACGCAAAACCGTACACTTTGCAATTGTAAATATCCTTGGAAAGGAAAGGAATGACCAAGAAAATTGTAGAAAAGTAGGAAAAATGAGGTAAAAGAGTTAAAGGAACCCCCAAATTCGCAGCTTTAAGAACACCGAATCAGATTTTACTACTGAAACTAATATAAAAAATACCAAAATTCTGCTCCAGAATCCATGAAAATAGGTTATACCGCCTATCAGTAAGATGTAGTTTAAATTACCAAGAAATCGCCAGTAATGAATTGATCTTCTTTTACGTCACGTTGCAAATTCTTGGTTTTGTTATCTCGTAGCGAAAGTTCGGTACTCTTTCAACGCCAGCTACTCAAAGGAAAATTACTTAACAGGAGAGATTATTTATTGCGAAAGGAAAGTTATTTTGATTAGCTGTTAAAAACTAAAAGTTTCAGGAATGAATAGCCTCTTATCAAAAAAAAATCATTCCAAGTTAGCTTTTCTCCGCCCGACGAATTGTCAGATACTCAAATCAACCCAGTTTCTTTGTTTTCTACCTGAGTAGTCATTGCCTGTTGACCCATTTTTTAAAATTTCAAAGAAGCCAAATTTGGTGTCGTGCCTGAACCTTGCACCTGAAACGTCATACAGCGTGGAATACTCAGTTCGTATTATAATATGGAAGTGCCAAAATGAATCTAATCCCCCAGATGATGTCATTTGTGTCATGAGAGGCATGCTGGAGCCAATATAAAGAAAATTATGTTTCTTTCTTGAGTGAACAACCCAAACTCCGTCAGTCATCAACATAAGAAATGTTGTGAGTGGACAACTCAAACCAAGAGTCAGCGAAGTTCTCTAAAAATATAGGTCAATTGCGGCACAACTTTAATAAATTTGACCCTAGGCTTCAGAAAAACTAAATAAAAAATTATAGGCCAGGAATTAAAGTTCGCTAAAACTTTCATGTTAATACATGGAACGTTATTCTGAAAATTAATGTTAAGTTGCAAAAACTTAAGGAATCTTTTATCCAAGTACAGCCGCCCTGATAAATAAAATAAAGTCTTCCCATTCCATGACCAATTTCTCTTCTAAAAAAAAATTGAATCATTGCTTACTCCAATTCATTTAAAAGATATCATGTTATGATAATCAGGCAAAACACTTGTTTGGCCGTGACCTCCTCGTTAATAACTCCCGAAGGGAGTATAATATCCTCAGACAATGCACAGTCAGAGGAATTTAAAAAAATAGATGCAGAGGGACGACATTTGAGGAATTATCTACTCCTCCAAAATTTTATGTGGTTACCATTGTTTATATGTACCATTACTGATGGACAGATGAAACATCGTAAAAACGGAAAACTATTTAGTTTTCTATTCACTCGTCAATTTTGATTAAAACCTGATAATATCAAACGTGCTTAATTTGATAATATCCAGGGCTAAGCGTGTTTGTGTACTAAAAAAACGTAAGTGCATCCTAAAATTTCTTGTTCCAAACAATACTTTGTAATCCTGCTTTCCTACTCTTATTCCTCTGATGGAATCTAGAGCTAATACAAACCTTACTGAAGGCATAATATATATATAATATATATAATATATATAATATATATATAATTAATAATATATATATATTATATTATATATATTATATTATAAATATATATATATATATAAATATAATATATATATATATTATAATATATATTATGATATTATATATATATATATATAAGACGTTTACATATTGATCAGTATAAATGTATGGTAAACAATTTAAATTAAAATTTACAATTAATATTATTATAAAGTTAAATTAAAATTAATAATATTAATAAATAATAAATAATAATAATGAATAATTAATTAAGAATAATAATAATAAATAATACTAATTAATAATTAATACCAATAATTAATTAATAATACCAATAATTAATAATCAAATTACCAATAATAAAAAATAATAAATAATAATATTAATAATAATTAGATAATTAATAATAATAATAAATAAAATAATTAATAAAATAATAATAATAATAAATAATAATAAAAATAATAATAATTAATAATAATTTAATAATAATAATAAAATAATAATTTATTAACCTAATATTAGAATATATTACAGGAATAATAAACAAAAATAGGAAAAAATATAAAACAATTTTAAAAATAAAAATATATAAAAACTATAAACCTTATATTAATTAACCTGTTTAGTTGACAGTCTTGGGAAGAATGTACAAAAATAGCAAAAACAAAAACTGCTATTATTTACTAGAAAAATTGTTGTTGAATACATTTTAAAAAAAAATATAAAATATAAATCATGGGAGGATAGAGTTCAATTTAAAAATAATACACAGTGCTTTTAAAAACAGGAATATTAAGTAAAATAAAGAAAAAATTAAAACCAAATTTTTAAACAACAAATATTAAATGACAAGATAATTTTTTCAGTCACATAATTTCGGCAAAGGCTTAATTATAAACCAGGCTCTCGAGATTCCCGTCGTTCAAGTAAAACCTGGACCGCCGAAGACAACACCCCGAAGCATCTTGAGATTTCATGATGCTCTACTGAAGAGATGGTCCTGATGGGCAGAAGTTCCGGTGAGATTAATGCAAATCGTATTATTGTTCTATATTTTGTATTTTGAAAAATGTTTTATATTTTTACCCATGTAAAGTTTTTTCTGAAAATATTTAATATATCACAAATTATCTTTTATTATATTCATTATTATTATTATTATTTATTATTATTATTATATATTATTATTATTATTATTTATATATTATTATTTTTATTATTATTATTATTATTATTATTATATTATATTATTATTTATTTATATTATTATTATATTATTAATTATTATTATATTATTATTATTAATTCTCATATTAATATTATTATTTATTATTATTATTTATTATATATTATTATTATTATTATTATTATTATTAATTATTATTGGTATTTATTAATAATTATGTATATTATTAATTATTGGTATTATCTATTAATTAGTATTATTATTATTATTATTATTATTATTAAGGTACCTAGTATTATCAATTTAAATTGTTTCATTTCATCAATATTATTGTTTAATTTTATGTTATATATGCATATAAAATATATATAAATATATATATATATATATATATATATTATATATTATAATATATATATATATATAATTATATATATATTATATTATATATAATATATTATATATACCGGTAATATATATATACTAATATATTATATAATATATATAATATTATATATATATATATATAATATATATATATATATATAATATATTTATATAAAAAATATATTATATATATAGTATATAAATATATATACCAACTACAATTTTTCTTTTTCATTTTATTTTATTTTTTAGAAATTTTTCGAAAGCTGGTGCGGTGCGGTGCGGTGCGATCAAAAGGCCCGCACCACGCACCGCAACCGCAACCGCACACCAATTTTTTCTCGCTTGGCTCCGCCAGACCGCACCGCACTTTTATTTATTTCTTCCCCGCACCGCACCGCACCGCACCAGGTCGCTGAAATTTTGATGGCGCACCGCACCGCACCGCCCACCCAAAAATGGCGCACCGCACCGCACCGCACGACACCGCACCCGGTTAGTGCTTTCGGCCAACCCCTGAAATATATATAATATTATATATATATAAATAATATATATATAATATATTATAATTATATAATATATATATATATATTATATAGTATATATATATATATATATAAATAATATTATATATATATTATATATATATAATTATAATATATATAATATATATAATAATATATTAGTATATATATATATATAATATATATATATATATATATATATAATATTATATATATATTATATATATATATTATATATATAGTTATATATTGTTTTATCCCTGATGGTGTGTGTGTGTGTGTTGTGGTGTGTGTGTGTGTGTGTGTGTGTGTGTTGTGTGTTTGTGTGGAACTCCTGCCTTAATCGAACGAGTAAAAAAGTTAGGCAACTTAAATCAAATACGTACTTCTTCCCCTATAGTTGAGCGATTCTTGATACCAAAAAAAAATTATTCAAGAACAACTTGACGGGACGGGAGCCCTTTACGTTTTGAAGTTCTTGAATCAATGTTTTTCAACGGAAAAGTGATTGTCGTCAACCTGTGATTCATAGTTGCCAAATGTATACCAGCGTTTCGACCTCTTAAGGAGGCAACTCTCTTTTTTTTCTTCCCATAAAGGGGATCTATGTTTTACCAAACTTATTTATGCGGCTATTTGCAATCTTTTGTATATATATATTATTTAACTATATATAGATATATATATGTATAATATATAAGTATAATAAATATATATATATTATATATATATATATATATATATATATATATTATTTTATATATATATATATAATAATATATATAATGATATATATAATATTGTATGTAATATATATAAATAATATGTGCGTGTGCATTGTGCGTGTGGTCGTTTGTATGTGTTGTGTGTGTGTGTTTGTGTGTTCCTGTGTGTAAGAGAGACACTGTACTTCAGCGAATTAAGCTTGCGTCTTTCAAATTCTTGAAATATCAGAGCTCTACTGTGATATATTTTCATCGTCGAATGTGCAAAATTCATTCTCCGATAATTCTGATGAAACAGCAGAAAGAAATGCAATTTGATTAAATCTTCTCTCTCTCTCTCTTCTCTTACACTCTGCTAAACACCTTCTCTCTCTACTCTTCCTACTCTCTCTCTCTCTCTCTCTCTCTACTCTCTCTCGAACTCTCTCTCTCTCTACTCTCTCTCCTCTTCTTCTCTCTCTCTCTCTCTACTCTCTCTCTCTCTACTCTAAAACTCTTGTTGCACCTCTTCTCTCTCCTTCTCTCCTCTACTCTCTCCTTCTCCTCTCATCTCCCTCTCTCTTCTCTCTCTCTCTCACTCTACTCTCTCTAATCTCTACTCTCTCTTCTCTCTCTCTCCTCTCTCTCTTCTCTCTACTTCTACTCTTCTCTCTCTCTCTCTCTCAACTCTCTCTCTCTCTAACTCTCTCTCTCTCTCTACTCTCTCTCTCTTACTCTCTCTACTCTCTCTACTCTCTCTCTCTCTACTCTCTCTCTCTCTCTCTGTTCCTTAGCATTATTAAATTCTTTATTTTGCTTATTCCTCCTTTTAACTTTTTTAGTTCTTTCGACGGCTCCAAAATAGTTTTACTTTATGTGAAGGGAAATTCCTGAATTAAACTTTTGCCTATATTAGCCTTTTAAGCGATTCCGATTCTCTTCCTTCTACTCCAACTCTCTTCAACTGTTTATGCTTAATATCAAAACTTAACCTCATTAATTAAAACTAAGAAGTTGCTTGACCCAAAACATACCGTCTTCAGAAAATGAACCAAAATTTACCTTATGAAATTAACTCTACATATTGTTCTCAAAACATATTTCCTAGATTTTAACTCAGTCATGGTAAGCAGTTTCATCTCTGCCTACCAGTATGACCTACTTCAGGAACGATTAACTGATATCTATTTTCCTTTGATTCATGATCCTTTGTTCTTCTGCATTTTGATGAATAGTTTGATGTGGAGTTGGAAATACCGATAACTTTCGATACAGTCTTAGCTCAAACCCTTTCATTTCTAGGCTTACTTCTTTCAGTTTTCTATCATTCTCTCAGTTTTCCATTCAAGTTGTTATATGGTAGATGTTGTAGACAGCTACATTCATCATTTACATTAATGCCCTGGTACATCGTCTTCTTTCTTAAGCATTTAATCTGTCGAATTTTCTCGTACACGGTTTTTTTTCTTCATTAATTTCTGAATTTTTTTTTCAACTTTGTTGAATCGTCTTTCCTCTTCTACACCTTACCTCTGGTTCTTAATAGAAACTTAAGTGCTTGAGCTTTCTGATTGCAAACTCTACTTTGCTTCCCTCTAACTTTCTCTGTTATCAAAAATCACCCAAACGAGGTTGTTTTGTTCATGTGAACAATAACGATTGTTCTAGGTCTCTGATTTGGTGCCTTTTGAATTTTCTAGCTTGTGTCTTTCAACCCTCTTACCAATCTACTAGAAAATTCGTCTATTCTGTGCATCTGTCTCCTAAATCAAGTAACTATTCTAAATTCTTCGACTTTTTAATGCTCAAAATAGAAAGCCATTCTCTCTCTTCTCTTTTTCTGAAACAATCACCCTGATTATTTAAGTGATATCGACCGTCATTGATTTATCTCTAATTCACAAGATATAGCTGAGTGGATTCACGTTCCGTTGCTCTAACCACATTAACCTTGAGAAGATGACGCAGCTCACTACCAGTATCCCTGTGTCTTGGAGATGAAGTAACATGCTAAACCTTTTCTTAACTTCCAATCCTTTCCTTATACTGTTAAACTCTTTCCACCTCAGGACCCTTCCATTACCTTCTTATCTCAGGACACCGTTCTATCTCTTCTAGTCATCTGCAGGAAAGGCATCCGCCTACAGGTAAAAAACGGTTGTGGTACTTCAGTTCCCCTAATTTGCTGGACATGTTTTCGACTTGTATGATTTCTCGTGGAATGATTACTGTTTAACTGGGAAGGATTCTTGGGAGTGCAGAAAACATAACTGAAGTTATTTTCTCGATCAGGGAGGAGTACTTTCTATTCTCTTTCAATTCAACCAAATATAATAAACCTTGATTTAGCTGTTTGTTCTCGCGATATTCGTCTCAGGGTTACTACCTTCATGAAATACAGTCACCTTCAAACTCCAGATACCCACGAAACTAAGATTTTACCCCGGAATCTTTCAAAATCTATTTTCAGTGACACTAAAAACTATTTTATTTGTAGAAATATAATGATCTTTCTACAAAAAAAAAATGTCAGCACTAAATTTGCTGCTTCCTCTTTCCCTCATGAAGGCTCTTTCGAGGGTTCAACTTCCTTTTTATCGTCTGTATAAGCAGATTCGATTTATTTCCGTTATTTCTACTTTCTCCAGGTTTAACACCAAGAAGACGTATTATCCTGAAGAAATCCCTCCTGTATCTGGTTCTTAAAACTGTGCTATTGAACTGGCACCCTGGCATAGTTAATTGTTTTTTTCTGCCTTTCAATCTCGATTTTTACTTTCTGCTGGAAGCGTGTGTTCATTTAACATGTGCCGTAAAGGTGGGACAGCTCTCAACCCTTAATTATTATCGTCCAATCACTTTAATCTCTGTTTCTTCTAAAGTTTTTGATTCGTTTTCTTACAGGAAGATCTGAAAACATTTACGATAATTTCCTCTTTATCTTCATCAAAGTTTTTGATTCTTTTCCTTAACAGGAAGATCTGAAAACATTTTACGATAATTCCTCTAATCTCATCTCTGATCGCCAATATGGCTTTGGTGAGGAAAGCTTTACCGGTTATCTTCTTTAATTTACCGGTTATCTTCTTTAATTTACCGATTATCTTCTTTAATTTACCGATTTATTTTCTTTAATTTACCGGTTATCTTCTTTAATTTACCGATTATCTTCTTTAATTTACCGGTTATCTTCTTTAATTTACCGATTATCTTCTTTAATTTACCGGTTATCTTCTTTAATTTCTCTCTGATTCTTGATTCTCTCTGCTATTCGGTATATCGGTAACTCTTTTATTGTACGCTAGACATATTGACTGTCTTTGATAGAGTCTGGCACAAAGTTCTGATTTCAAAACTTCCCTTTTCTGGTATTTATCCTTCTTTCTGTGGGATTCTCTCTGTTATCTGATATCTTTCCGTTCGGTTTAAAGCTGGAGTTATAGACACCCACGTTTATTCTTTAAATCTTTCAAAAATAGTGTTCCTTAAGGTGTTGTCCTGTCCCCAATTCTGTATCTACTTTTTTCCAATGAGCTTCTCTCTGCAACTTCATAATCTCCATTCTTTTACGCTGATGATTCCACCTTTCATTATTATCCTTTTACTTTGAAATGAATTCCATCTAACTTCAACTGCCAGTTGCTTAGGGAACAGAGTTGGAACAAATTTTGCAGTGTATAGGGGCTTTGTTCGTTTTGGTATAGAGTACGAAGTAGAAATTACATACATGGTTCTATACTCGAACAGCTCTTTTGAAAAGGCTGAGTCTAGGCCTTTTCGTCTCATCAACTGCCATTCCCCACTCACCGATTGAGCCAAATCTTTCTCTAGAAATAGTTCTGCTACATCTCTCTCCTATACTATCTATAGCAAAATCATCCTGAACTCTCTCTCTCTCTCTCTCTCTCTCTCTCTCTCTCTCTCCTCTCCCTCCTTCTCTTCTCTGCCTCCTCTCTCTCATCTCCTCTCTCACTCTCTCGTTCTTCTCCCCTCTCTCTCTCTCTCTCCCTCTCTCTCGTAACATATCTTCTCCATAGATGAAAGTCGGTGTATGTGTCTCGTTTACACGTTCAGTCTAATCATTTTTCTCTCTTTTGCCCCCTATTACGACGTAACAGCTATGGCTTCTTTTATATTTATCACACTTGTAAAACCTGAAGCACTTTTCCTTCTAATTACTAGTCCACTTGCTTTGACCTTACTGCTCACAAATCTCGTTGTGCATCGGGACATGTCGATATTTACATTCAGAATTTAGTCCTGATTTTCCAAATCTATAGTGGGCATCGCGAAGTCACCAATAACTCTTTTCATACCACACACACACATGTATTGTGATATATATATATATAATGTACAGTATATATATATATATATATTATATATATATTATATATATTATTATATATATTAGTATATTTATATAATATATATATATTATATGTATGATGTATGTATGTATGTATGTATGGTATATTTATATATATAATTATAATCTATATATAATATATCTATATATATATATTATATATATTATTATAATATATTTATTAATATATTATTATTATATAATATATATATATATATATATATATATATATAATATATATATATATATATATATATATATATATAATTATATTATATATATACAAAGCGGATGATTTTTTTCCTCTCCGAAATTCCCTTTACAATAATCAATTTTCAATAGCGCCAAAAAATAAACTTTTTTTTTTCCTTCAAACTTATTTATAAAAGGGGGAATTATTTTTTGTTTTTATTTTTTATTTTTCTTCTTCTCAAGTTTTGGAGTCGCTCTGATTATAATTACATTAATTAGTGTTCTCCCTTCTACCATCCATTACGCATACTATTATTAACGAAATTTTTACAGCTAATATATTAATATATACTTGCTTTATATATATAATATATATTTTATATATATATATATTATATATATATAATATAATATATATATATATATATATATAATATATATATATATATATTATATATATATATATTATAATATATATATATATATATATATATATATATATATATATATATATATATATATATAAGTAGTATTGCTACAGTTTGACCTCCATCAGCCTTTTCGATATGAAGGAATAGCGATATAGGTCTGAAACTTGGAATATAATCTATATATGGGATAAGGCTGAATCCGTGTATTTTCAAAGTCTGTAGGATGTATTAGAGGGGGGTCAAGCCCCCGAGAGCGTAACCCGCCGTACGGCCCTCGTTTAAGTCCTTTTGGCTTTCCAACCCGAGGATTGAGTTAAGCCTAACGGCTAATCATCGAACCAGGTGTTCGATGCGTGAGAGAGAGCGCGCGCGCACGCGCGCGCGCGGGCGCATACACATACACATTATTATTATTATTACATCGAAGATTCGATTTCCGAAGGAAATCGAATCTGAGTCGAAAAACGATCCCTGTAAGGGATCGTTTTTTTTACGCACTCCGACTCCGACTCCGACTCCGACTCCGACTCCGACTCCGGCTCCGGCTCCGGCTCCGGCTCCGGCCGCGGTTTGGTTCAGACTCCGGCTCCTGCTCGAAGAAGTGATCCCCGAAGGGGATCACTTCTGAGTTGTTTTTTAAACCCTTTTGTGCCAGCGACCGCGACTCCGAGTCCGCACTGCACGGCACTGACATCGGTCCGCACCGCCCCGCACCGCCCTCTGGCTCCGACCTATATCTATATAAGTTAGAGTTAACGTATCGTGATAAAATTTGGAGAGTAGTTAGATGGGGAGGTAACCTCATTGTATACGAAATTACGCCCCAGTAGGTCCCCACCGAAGGGGGGGACCCACCCCCCTTCAAACATTAAATATTGATGTAGAAAGCTGAAATTTGGTGAGAGGTTTCATAGTTGAGTTTCTAGAAAGAATTGGTATGTGAATCTGACGAGTTGGCTCCGGCACCGGTGCTGGAGCCACTGCGGTGCTCAGTTAATAAACAGTCGTATAACAACAATCTTGGTGTCTTTATAAGGGTTATTGAGGTCGTAGAGTTCGAATATGATTGTTTGAGACTGCATTGTCTAGGACCCCCCATTAGGGGTCTCGTCTGAAAAAAGAGCACAGAGTGCAAAAGAAGAACACAAAGTGAAGAAGGAGGAAAAGGAATGAACGAGGGAAAGAATGGGAGACGGTGGCAGAAGAATGAGGAGGAGGAGTGAAAGGGACAGCTGCACGGTGCGGGCTCCGGTGCGGTGTCGAGTTAATAAACATTCATTTGTGTAATGAAGCAATATTGGTGTCTTTATATATGTTATTGGATCTGTAGATTTTGAAAATAATGGTTTATACTTGACAAATTTAACGTTTTTAACATACCCTAAAGCAGTAAATACTAAATTAAACCACCATTCAACCCCCATCCAGCCACCCCCCTGACCAATCTGTGATTATTGGATCTATTGATTAAGGTCACATTTTGAATATTCATTTTGGGATAAACATAACATAAAATCAGAAAGTTCTTTTACAACATTAACAATATAATGTTTGACGTAAAAAGTTTTTTTGCATTAGTACATTAAAGCTTACTTAGTAACATTTGGAAACTAGAAAAATATGTAGGCAACAACAAACCTACCACATGCTTAAACATGAATAAGCAATCACCAATTACAAGATACCACACGGTTAACAGCTAGTGCAGTAACCTAACATAGCAAACCAAAACGGTAACTTATTCACACACCTTGTAAGCATGGTCCTCTAAACATAAAATGTATAAAGTTTACACTAAACATGGGAATATTTTAACATACCCACACAAATTTACTTAAACTTAGTGTATTATCATATAGACCGGCGAAAGTAGGCTAACGTAACAAAGGTTTCCTATTAATAGAGCTAACATGATGTAACATGAACTAAGAATATATATACACAAACAAACCTGACACTCTTAAGCAAGGAATAATGGTTACCATCAACAAAAGATCCACACTTATCACCCGTAAGCTAACTAACAAGGTGGACAAAGCGCAACTTATTCATACTTTGTCAACCATATCTCCAACATGACAATGTTAAATTTTACATTAACATAGTAATATTTAACTAAAAATTTAGCATAACCTTACTAACAATCAATAAATACCTATCGGGTAAGGGCCGGACAAAGTAAAAGTTTTTAACTCCTTCTTTGGGGTAAAGGCTAGAAACCTCTGATGAGCATAAGACGGTTAACAACACACAACACCAGACGAATAAACAGTTTTTCATTAACCAAGAGTATAAAGCGAAACACTATGGGGGAAGTAAAAAAGTTTTCATATTTTATACATGAATAATTTTCATGATGAACAAAAAACGTTTCATAAATACATAAAACATATAAACATAAAATTTACTTATTAATTTTAAAATATATTAAATTCATCTGATTCAGAGAACATAGGATTCAAGTTGGAGCCATATATATCTCTCTAAGATTCAACATCTTTGAAAAGGATGTAAGTATAAAGCCTTCAGCTGCACTAAACCATTTTTTCGGCAAATATTTTGATTCAGGCAGCACTCATCTCTCTAAAATACAAGAGAGAAAGTAAACTCAATCCGCTGATAGTTATTTACGCATATCCTGTTACACCTGCATTATTAGGGGAAACCGCCATGTTCGGTGTAATCATAAGATTACACCCACTGTGCTATACGTATTAAGTCTTCAAGTATGTCAATCATCGTTAAGATGCGATGTTATTTCGTTTTTTAAATTTTAAGCAATGCATTATAATTTTCAGATGACTGAAACAATGAAACCTATAACGTACGCATGAATGTGAATGCAAAAAATCAGCCATCATTGGTTGTCCAATAGTTGCGTAGCAACAATACTTTTTTAACATTATCAGACCGCATGAAAGCAACTTCTATTCTATTAAGCCTCTCAAGCTGTCACCTCTGATTTTCAGTAGGAGGGTGCTGTCTCAGATGACACATACTCATTCTTTACCCAAGCTTCAACGCTGTCGATAAATCTTGAGGATGCCTCAGCACAAACGATAAAGGTCTATCATTTGAACCTCTCGGCAGGAATACAAGCAATGGTATCGGTATCCAATCTGGTGACGCATTAAATATAACCGACACCTCGTGCGTTGGGATAAACGAAGCTCTTGGGTGAAGCCATTATCAACACAGATCTAGAGATCGTGCGGCGAGATACATCGTAACCAGTACAAAAGCGAAAAATTGTTTCCTACTCGAAGGAAATCGTATGCGTAAAAAACCCTTATAGGTAAATGAGATTCTTTCTTTCAGCCCATCAGAAGAAAGTAAACAAGAAATCGACGTACGAACGAGCCATATCAGTTCAACAAGGTATATTTCTCGTTACCGATCGAAAACAAAACAATATTTTTTATATATTCTTAGTTGTCACTTATGGTAATTTATATGTTATCAAAGGAATCTATACAGTCAAATTGGAACACTAGATATGAGCTTATCCCAAGAACAAAAAACAAAACAAATAACATAATATAATAATATATAATTTCAGGATGTTTTCAACACATAGCATATGTTTTACATAGGCTTAGATTAAAAACGCTTAAAATCTTAACCTGAATATAACCAAGTCATTTTTCGTTCGATTATATCTAATGATATTTTGTTTCACTTCATGCTGGATACCATCATTGAGTATACATATGTTAAAGTTCACGTTCAGACTACTTAAAGATATGTTTACTCGATCGATCGTGTGGTAGTAAGCACTTTCGGTCCATTGTTTCTAAATATGATGATGATTTCCTGTACCCATCTCATAGAATATTAAGCAATTCACTTGATAGTCTCTAGAATTCAATTCGGAAACACAGCGTATCTTGAATTTGAGCTTACTTCCCCTAATACAGCAACAGTGTAATTGCGCATCCTTCAGTTATCATAATGCAGAGACAGCATCTCCGTTCTCTTAGTCTTTTGCGTTATTACTCATCTCTACATCATGGAAAAACATTTTCGTACAGATATTCATTATCGGTTTTCAAAATTACCAGCAATATAAGATTCTATCTACGAGCGGGCGATAATGGTGTTATTTTTAATCGTCGCGGTCTGTGTCATTCTGACACGAGCCATCTTCCCATACTCGATCCTCACAAAGTTCGGCTGTTTGCGTCAATTATGCATCCCCTTAGACACTTCCCAGAATGCAGGTTTAAAGTTAAGAGACTGGTCTAACTTTATGACATTTCCTCAGGGTTCTAGCAATATCGTTTTCCGGGTGATTATACCTAAAAGCACCGTTGGTAAGACTCCGGTCACGAGTACCCATTCCTACAGTCCATTTCTGCAACGCATGACTGACATATCACATAGTATTTTTCATCGGTGCATACTCGATGAAGAAGTACGGCCGTTTGTTGGTTACTTGGGTCGCGGTGTCGCGGCCTCGGGGCGGTCTACAAGATTGCATTAATACTGTGAAAAAATCAGAACCACGGGGTTCTTTTATATAAGATTGAAACCCCACACCTGGGGTTTTGATTAACCCTTATGTAATATTTTGTATAGGGGTATAATTGTTAAGACGGCGCATATTGTTTAACGTTAATGGAAATAGAACGCTTTTAAAATTAAAACGGAACACAACTCCTAATGCTTTCCCCCAGTCCACAACGATTATGACGTTAAAACAAGCATCATACTGAGAAAAGATATTACGTGCCAATATTATTACCCCTTGTGTATCGTTACATAAATCCATGTCGATTTAGGCATTATGTCTCTTTACGGTACCAGGAACCGGCTAGTTACTCATTGAAATTTAGGGCTGCTTTTATAAGCGATTTATTAACTTAATTCGACTTTTGCACCAATGTTTTTAGGCCTTACGGATAGCGTTGAATGAAACACATAGAAACTACCCAATTTAGCGCCAAAACGATACGGAATGCTGTCCGGCCTATTACTGGTAATTGTATATAATCAGGTATTCTTGCTTCTCATTGTTTCAAAGCGGCTATCACAGTTGGGGGTTTCGCAATATTAATAACTTTTTCGACTTAATAAATAGGAATTCTATTCATCCATAGCAAATGTCTTGCTCTACGATATATTGCATGTTTATTTCCTACAAACGTTCGTTTACTCATGCTAGCGGTAAATTAACTAACATCTGACACCTAGTCCTTAAAAGGACTCAACTACCTGCCTCGAATCCCTTTTCGAAACATTTACGTCAATACCTTCAAATCCAGGCTCACCTGCATACTTTATCATTAGGGATGCTTTTATCTTTATATCAAAAGGCGCTCTCCCAAGGCGCTCACGGCAATGCAACATAATCTCATTCTTTATGATACATATAACCGAACAATTTTATCCTGACATAGCATAAAATAAGTTCTTTGAATAAATATCACAGTAAAAGCATAATAGTTTACTGATTTTAAAACAGTAAATTCAGTAATCAACCACGCATCCTACCCTGCAGTCCCTTTACCTGTCCCATCACGCAGTGATCTATTGATACTATTGATTCTACAGTACATTTCGAGTATCAATTTTGGATGCAAACATAACATAAAAAATAAGTTCTTATATACTTACTATGATATTTGCTTAACCGACAAGTTTTTAGCATCAGTAAAGGCTATACAAATCATAACTGCGACTAGGATATATACGTGTACAAATACAACCACATAACGCTGCAACTGTATGAATAATTCAGGCTAACATCTGAAAAATTCTCCCTACTGATCAAGAAAAAGTAGCTAACAGATCATACAATACTCGATATGTTCCCACTTTATCTTTCGAGCATATCAATAGGTAAAGCCGTATTATTAACAAAATCCTTTAACAAAGTGACCAATCTATCAAAGATACACCCATCTTGAACTATGAATTACTTGCACTATCTTCATCAGACGCGTCACTCATTTCGAGTTAACATCATTTGACCCATGAATAAACGTAGACTTAGCAAAAGTCTTACGAATAAACAGTTTCATTAACCAGAGTATCTAACGAACACATTACCTTCCAAGAGAAATCCCAGGGGGATGCGCCCCTTGAGAAAGGGTGTGAATCCTGAGAGGGGGAATCACCCCGAAGGGGTGTAAGCGGGCTTTGGGCCTCAGCCGAAGGGCTGAGGCCTTACCCTCCTTCGGAGGGGTAAAGCCCTGCTTACACCCTTCGGGGTGATCCCTTCGCAGGAATTCAATCCTTTCACAAGGGCGCATCCTGGGATTTCTCTTGAAGGTATGTGTTGCTTTAGATACTCTTTGTTAATGAAACTGTTTATTCGTAAGACTTTTGTAATGTCTACGTTTATTCATGGGTCAATGATGTTAACCGAAATGAGTGACGCTCTGAGAAGATAGTGTAATCATAGTTCAAGACTGGGGGGTATCTTGATAGATTGGTCCACTTTGTTAAGGGATTTTGTTAGATAATAGGCTTTACCTGTTGCCTAATTGCTCGAAAGTTTGGGAACATTCGAGTATTGTATGATCTTAGCTACTTTTTCTTGACCAGTAGGGAATTTTTCAGGATGTTACTGATTATTCATACGTGAGGTTTTAGGTTTGCATTTTGACACTATATTCTAGTCGAAGTTATGATTTGTTTAGCTTTACTGATGCTAAAACTTTGTCGGTTTTAAGCATATATTCATAGGTTAGTATATAAAGAACTATATTTTTATATGTTTGTCCAAAATGATACTCGAATATGACTTGATCAATAGTTCAATAGATCACTGGCGGATGGGATGGGTAGGGGACTGCAGGGATGGGTGGTTTGATTTACTGATTTACTGATTTACTGTTTTAAAATCAGTAAACTATTCGCTTTACTGGGATATTTTATTCAAAACTTTTTTTTATGCTATGTCAGGATAAATTGTTCGGTTATGTTATCATAAAGAATGAGATTATGTTGATGCGTGAGCGCCTTTGGGAGAGCTTTTGTATAAAGATAAAGGCATCCCTAATGATAAGTATGCAGGGTGAGCCTCGGGATTTGAAGGTATTGCGTAATGTTTCGAAAAGGGATCGGGGTAGGTTGAGTTTTAAGAATGGTGTTAGTTATTTACCGTAGATGAGTAACGAACTTTGTTAATGAAAACTGTTTATTCGTAAGTTAGATATGCTATGTTCTTAGGTCCAATTGGCGTTTATTAGTTTGCCCAATGTGATAGCGTTGAATGAAACATGAAATACAAACAAAAAACGAACGGAGCGTAAGGCCTAAAAGTGAATGTAAAACAGGTTTAGCCTTCCTGTTAGGCTTGTGTTTGTATCCTTAATTTTATAATATCTTTTCTCATGATGCTTGTTTTAACGTCATAATCGTTGTGGACTTGAAAGCATTAGGAGGTTGTGTTCCGTTTAAAAAGCGTTCTATTTTCATTAAGTGAACAATATGCAGCGTCTTAACAGATATACCCCTATACAAAAGATTATACAAAGGGTAATCAAGATCCCAGGGTGTGGGGTTTCAATCTTATATAAAAGAAACCCCGATGGTTCTGATTTTTTCACATGTATTAATCAATCTGTATACCGCAGTAACAAACGTATTTTTATGAGTACAGATGAACTACTCTGTATATGTAGTCATGCTGCAGAATGGGTTAAGGAGTACTCTGACTCTACCAACGTTTTAGTAGAATCACCGGAAACGATTATTGCTAGAAGAGGATGTCATAAAGTTAGTCATCTTACTATCTCTTTTTCTAAGGGTATAATTTCGCAACACCGATTGGAGGTTCGAGTATGGAAGATGTGTAATGACACAGGCGTATTTAAACCTACGGCTCGTAGAATCTATATTTCTGGATTAAAACCGATAAAATATCTGTCGAAAGTTTGTAGGATGGTAATAACGCAAACTAAGAAATCGGGAATGCTGTCTGATTATGTAACTGTTGCGCATTTACATGTTGTATCAGGAATATTGCTCATTCCAAGAAACGCTGGTTGATGATTTCTGAGACTATCATTGAATGCTTCTTAAATTCTATAGAGGTACAGAAACTCATCTATCTATTTAGAAAACAATGGACCGAAAGTGCTTACCACACGGATCTATCGAGTAAACATATTTTAGTGTCTGAACGTGAACTTTTAACATATGTACTCAATGATGGTATCGATGAAGTGAAAAAATATATTAGATATAACGCGAAAATGATTGGTTTTCAGTGTAAAGATTTAGCGTTTTAGACTCTTAAGCCTATGTAAAAACCTATATGTATGTGGAATGAACTTGATTCTTATTATTATTTATTATTGTTTTTGTTTTGTTTTTTGTTTTGGATAAGCTCATTTCCATGTCATTTCGACTGTATAGGATCTCCTTTGTTATACATATATCCATAGTGAACCTGTTTAATTGTTATGTTGTTGGTTTTTGTCTAACGAGAATATATACCTTTTGAACCTGATATGGTTCGTTCGTGCATTGTATTCTTGTTTACTTTCTTCTGATTGCTGAAAGAAAGAATCTCATTACTATAAGGCTTGTTTACGCATACGATTTCTTTCAGTAGGACAT
>JABUQX010086776.1:0-2500 GCA_015478945.1 Trachelipus rathkii
TCTAAAAATTATTTATAATTACTAAAGATTGTGTGCTTAATTATATATTAATAAGTTATTTTAGAGTACATATGACAGGGATTAATTATATAAACCGCTGTACCTATAATATATATAACTAATAATTAATATAATATAATAATTATAGTGAAATAGAAAATGTATATATAAATAGATAATATTTCTATATAATAAAATAATAATTATAAAATACAATTAAATATGATTTAACAATCATTATATATATTAATTATTATCTATATATATTATATATATATTGCCAATATAATAAATAATAAAATATTATATAATAAATAAATATAGAATATATTATAAATAGTAATATATATATAATTCACTCACCCACCCACTTGACGGCTCCTCAGACAGCCAACCCCAGAACCGGCCGGCCGGCGGGACCGGTCCCTCCAAAGATCAGCAGGCTGAGACCAGAATCGGTAGAGAGAGAGTGGACAGGCTGAAGAAGAAATATAAAAAGGTCGGGACCGGATAGGTGGGGCGATAGTAGGTGGAGTGAGGGAACCGTGCAGAATAGAGGTAGGGCGGCCGAATCTAAGATTCAAGAACTGGAGAGCGGTGAAGAAGTTCGAACAGGAGTGGCATGGAGATACGGGTGGCCGACATAGCAGTAGAGGGAAAGAGTGGAAGGTTAGGGATGGCAGAAGGGAGAGTTAAGTGCAAGGTGGAGGAAGGAGAGAAAGAAATAGAATTGGAGAGCACGATGGCAGGGTAATGTGGTGTTGTGGGCTGGCGAGAGGGCCATGCATTGGCTAGGGAGTTATAGACAGAGTAAAGGTAGGGGGAAGTGCATCCTGTATTAAATACAGGTGCCAGTGGGATGAATAAAGGCAGCATGGTCCAGATGAAGAGGCGTTAAGTAATTGGGCAGACAAGGAAAGGGTAATGGGGACTTACGCCGCGTGGTGGTAGGAGGTCACAATATAGAAGATCGGTCCGTGCTGAGACAGAAGACTAATGGGTGAGGCGAGACATTAGTAAAGGTCCGAGAATGGAGCGCGGAGGTAGGCGATATGATATGGAGGGGGATTGGCGCGAAGGTGAGATATGGGGGATTAACGGCCTATAAGGAAGAGGAGGGAAAGGGGTTACGGAGGCGCGGGCGAATAGTGGAGGAGACTCGGCGAGCGGAATATCGGTCAGCTGAACAAATTGGGAGGGAGGTGGCAGATGTGAGCAGTGATGTTAGGGCTGATGTGTTAGTTGGCAGTTTATTGATATTTATTCAATTTATTATTCTATATTGTATTCTTGTTGTGTTGCATTGTTAGTTAGAAGAATAGGTTGAATAATGTGGGACATATTATTGCTTCTTTGGGTACTTCGTTTGATGTGTACTGTGCGAGATTTTCTGTTGTTAGTTGTACTCGACAGTTTTTCCTGATAGATGTTAGAATCCATTCAATGAGGTGTGGATTAGTTTGTAATGTCTTTGTTAAACCTTTTGTTAATGCAAAATTGCTTGAGTTTTGTTGTTTATGGGATTTTAGAATAGACCATTGAATATAGGGTTTGAATGATGTTTATGAGTTTGAGGTTGTGGTTGAGTGGTTTTTGTCGGAAGTCTGTTTAGTATTTGTGTTTATTTTGTCAGTAAATTTTTTGTAGAAGTTTACATAAGGTGTTTATAAAGGGAGGATGGGAGATATCTAATTATATTATATATATATATAGTATATATAATATATAATCATATATATATTATATATATATATTATAAAGTAGTTAATATATAATATATATATAATAATAATATATATAGTTATATAATATATATATCACAGTATGATATAATATATATATATGTATATAGTATATATATTAGTATATATATATATATATATAGTTATTAGTATATATTAATGTTAGCAGTAAAAAATAATAAAATAAGAATATTAATAATATTAATTCATTTTCTTTAAATAAATAAAATAAATATTAGTTTATAATTATAAATATTTAATTAAAATAAAATATAAAAAAAAAATATAATTAAAATAATTTAATTAATATAGTATAATATATAGTAGTATTATATTATATTCTTTATATTTATATATATGTTATGATATATATAAATATATAGTATATAATTAAATATATATATATATATAATATATATAATATATATATATAATATATAGACTAGCAAACAGTGTTTCAACAAAATAGAGCGACGAAGTCGTCATGCTACATAGCAAGATATCGATCGCACATTTCGGGAGTCTCTTGGTGTAGAGATACCTGAGAGAAAGTTTTACTTCTTGGAATAAGGCGTTACTGTCTTGAGGTGTGAACTTAATATTTACGATATATGCTTAATAAAATTGTATGTATAATATATATAGGTATAGATATATTAATATATATATATATAGTATATGTATATATATATAATATATATAATATAATTATATATTAGTATATTAGTAGTATATATATGTAATATATATATAATATA
>JABUQX010086777.1:0-5000 GCA_015478945.1 Trachelipus rathkii
CACCCCAGAGGAGATATTCCTTTCTTTTCGTAGCTCAGTTACGGCTTCAGCGCTCGAGGTTCTTCTGGCGATATACTTTCCTAATTAACCGATTTAATTTGTTTTTTTGCTCTTAGGAACTACGGGAGACTTGCGTGGTGGCGCTTGACATATCCAAAGAATTTGACCGGGTTTGGCACGCGTCTCATCTGCTCTCTCCAAAGCTCCCTCTCTTTGGGTTTCTCTTTCTCTCTGCTTAATTATGTCTAGCTTTCTCTCAAATCTTAAATATGGGCTGTTGTTGATGGGGCGACTTCTTCTTTGCTTTTTCTGTCAATAGTGGTGTTCCTCAGGGTCTGTCTTATCCTCTGCTTTATATCTCTACTTTTTCATTAAGATCTTTCTCACCTGCACATTCTAATGCTCTACCACTCATATTATCCGATGAACTCGACGTTCATTCTTCAACTCATTTCAGTTCTGCCTCCTCTTTTACTTCTAGAATGCTTCTCGTTCTTAATCTTTCTATTCTATTCTCACTGATCTGGATTGGAATTTCGGGTGGGGGCGTCTGAACCTTGTGAAATTCAATTGTTTAAAAACTCAACTTCTTGCAAATCTCCTTCTCTAAAATGCATTCTAACTTTCCTATCTCTTTCGACGGTTTTTTCTCTCCTCTCCTGTTGACAATATAAACATCCTTGGGGCCTTAACATAACAAAAAATGTCTTGGAAACCGCACATCACACGGTTGCTAGGGCGGCCTCAAAGGAACTGCGGGAGTTCTGTTTAGACTGGCGAGACTTTTTTTCTCTTCTCAGTTGCCTCCAGCTATACAAGGGTCTCATCGCGGCCTGTATGAGTACTGCCTCTCCATAATCTGGGGGGGAAGGCTCTTGGTTTCACCCGGCTTTTTGGATAGGGTCGAGTCAAAGGCCAAAGGCTTATAAAACTGTTCTGTTGGTGCTTTATCTTTCTATTACTATAGGCACCACAGCGGCAAGTGCAAGAATCATTTGCGTAGCCACCCACCTTTCGACGCGTCGCCTCAGTGCAACGACGAAGAGCTGTACTGGTTGATATTTGTGTTGATATTGGTACGTCCAAGGCTAGTTCGCTGTGTGCTTCCTTCTTCCCGCCACCTCTGTTCTGTGGAATTCTCATCATCTTCTTGCATGTCCTGCTGTATTTAATCTCCCTCACTTTTAAAGCCTGCTTCGTCTGTGCTCATCTGCATAATTTGCGCTAGAGAGTGAACTTTTGAGCGTACTACCCCCCCTCCTTGAATAGGTCTGACTGTTGCCATGGTGGTGAACAACTGTAAAAAAAAATCCTTAGTTGGGCAGATATGTGGCAAATGACCTGAATCTCCTATTCCCCCCATCCAAACATCAATTTTAGATTATCGCCAGACTAATCGCACTCTTCAACATTACCTCTCAAGACCTCTTGGACCATTAGTGTCGCAACGCATATCATACTTTTAACCCTAATTCAAACTTTAAAATTAACTTTTAAGATATCTAGCACTCACACCGACAAAATCTACCATAGCTCTCTCACAAGTCGCTCTCAGAAATTGCAAATCTTTTCTATCCCCTTCTTTCTATTCCTTTACACACCAACACAAAACACATTCACACCACACCACTCATTTTCAACCTTTCCTTCCTTTCATCTTTGTTTTCAGTCACAGCTAGCAAAATCAATTTGCCCTTTCTAAATGCATCACTTCACCTTCTCTCCTCTTCTCGCTCAACATTTTATTCCGTCTGACATCCATGTATCCATACCGATTCAAATCATTTTCGCAGAATTAGATAGAACGCCGCTTCAGCGATCAGACCTTCTCTGAGCTTATGTCATTATCATTCCTGCAAAAAGATATGTGGTACGTGGGCAATCAACCAACTTACCACCATCACTTAGTTGCCTTCTATGACACGGCAGGACATACGATGTCGGCAATTTTTTTCTCCCCCCACGACATAGGGATATAAGGGATAGGGATGTCTGTAAGATGTTTTCTATAGAAGAGGGGTGTGGATATATGTATGTGTATATGATATGTGGATAAAGATGGTGGTCTCAAAGATGTTGTCTGGAGGATGAGTGTGGTATATAAACGGCAGAATCAGGAAAGGCGAAACCATTAGCACTGGAATGTCATACATACCACATATTAATATCCATATATATAAATATATTATATATTATATATTATATTATATATATATATATATATATATATATATATATATATATATATATATATATATATATATATATATATATATATATATATTATTATTTTATATATATATATATATAATATATATATATATATATATATATATATTATATATATAATATATATATATATATTATTGAGTTTTAATATTATCCAAAATTCTTAATACTTGTTCAATTAATCGGCAAAATAATCAGCATAAATTGCCGATGACGATGACGATTGGAAAAAATATGCCGATTTTTGCCGATGACGATGACGATTAATCGTCCCATCACTAATATATATATAATTTGCACCAATGATTTGTCTCTAGGAACCCTAATTTTAATGATTTTCAAGCCTAAAATAAAAAATGTAATTCCAGTTTCTAGTAATAAAAATTGTATTTTAAGAATCTTGGGTTATGCCTAAGGTAATTGTGGAACAGTACTGCAATTAAAAATGAAGACTTTACCAAAATGTACTATATCTTGTAAAAAGGTAAAAGAATGTGAAATTTGAACATATTTAAAGCCCAAAAAATAGTTATATAAAACTATGAAATTAGGCTACCATACTCAAATGTGACGTAACACTTAATAAATGGGTACAAGTGGACAGTAGAAAACATGTTGATATAAATCAATATCAAGAAAAATATCAAAATTATTAGAGGTATACCGGAATTTTAAAAAATTACGGCCAGAACCGGAATTACTAATTTACTTGAGAAAAACTTTACTGGGAGAGATTTATTTTATATAACCCAAAGCCAATCTTTTAACAAAATATAATAATAGCCTTGTAATATTTAATTCATAACAGTGTAAATCCCATACCTACCAGTATTTATTTAAATAAATTATTTAAATTAAGATAATAATTCGTGTATAAAAAGTTTGGAATTTTCCCATAGGGTTTTATTAAAAAACTGGACGGGCCTTGAGATCGATTTGGAGCTATCCTAGTTTAAGGTTACAATAAGATTTGTCAAGTATATACCAAATACTTAACAAAACATATAACCTGAACTAGTAGGGCCCTGAACCAAGACCTAACCTGGATGGATCAACGATGCTGCAAACCTAGACCACCTAGATCCATCCAGGTTAGGTCTCAGTTTAGGACCCTACTAGTTCAGGTTATGATATGTTTTGGTATACTTAACAAATCTTATTGTGACCTGAATTAGGATGGTCCTAAACCGATCTCGAATCCCGATTCATCTTTTTTTTTATAAGAAAACCTTATGGGAAAATACCCAAAACTTTGGAAGGCTGTAAACTTTTTTTCCTTAAGAGACTGACAAGATCATAATTTTATTTTTTTTTATTTTTTAGAGTCTATCCTATGATTGTTCACAATAATCTGTTTAGTAGGTACTTATTGTAATAATTACCGCTGTGATTTTTATAAAAATCAGTGTTGAAGACGTTTTTGGTTTCCCAAACAATTTTAAGGTAAATTTTTATGTCACCTTCCGGACAATTTTCAGGTATATGTTACTCATCCAATTTTTAAATAAAATGTCAACGGCAAACATTTACCTTGGATTTTTTTACTATTTTAAAGGTGTTCAAATTTCTTGGGCTTGCAAAATGCAACAATTTTTTCCAATGTTTCCTATAGCTATTAGTACATTTTTGAATCTGCATTATTTAATTATGAAAATAATACCAGCTTCCAGATCTCCTAAACATTTACCAGGCCTAATTATGGAAAAAAAGCCAGCTCTAACATCTAATTACCCATAAAGCTATATTCTTGCATGTAGACTTACATATTTTCCATCAACTCACTGTTTCACATTATCACTTAAAAATGTCAAGAAAATGAAGCAGCTCTAAATACTTAATGTATAAACTAATAAAATAAAACTTTTGGGATTAATTTCAACTACGATACAACATTCAATTTACCATATCAAAAGAAACGTAGCCTATCCAGATTTTATCAAGTATAAAAATTACTCTGATTAAAACTTATATCTGAGAAGATTCCCATACCCAATTTCAATGTGAAGAATAGTTAGCATTGCAGCTGAGGATAAAAAATTACAGTAATAAAGAAATAAACAGTAAGTGTTTTTGACATTCAATATTTTACTGCCAAAATTCACAGTATAAACAAACACTTGAATTTCTTAGGCCTCACAACGCGCGGCGTGAAGGCTTACCAAAACACAAATTGTTGCCATAAGAAAGGTTTTTTATTTCTGATAATTATTATATTGTTTAATCTCTAATGACAAATTAAGGTTCATAATTTTCTCAATTAATAATGAGCTTATATTTTACAAGAAATTGCAATTCCTGCGAGCAAATTCATACTAAAATTTTTTGGAAGAAATTTTAAATTATTGATGCTTTTGGAACTCATTAGGAAGCCAGTGACGTCATTAGTACAATTAACATCAACATTAGGAATAATCGCTCAATGAATCAGAAAACGACAAATTTAATTGTTATAACTACCGGGAGGTAGTCTGTCATCTAGACATGAATTTTTGCAAGGGGAAGGGCTAATAATATAGAGTATAGGACTACAGATACATGGTGTTAAGAAATAAATATTGTATAATGTATATTATGGCTTGAGTCTGTGGACCAAGAAATAGATTTAGGTGTGATTATAAGCAGTAATTTGAAAGTAGCTAATCAGTGTTTGGAAGAAGGAATAAAGGCCCAGAAGATGCTGGGCATAATAAATCGCAATGTTGTTTACAAGAGCAAGGAAGTAATAAGTAAACTACATAATAGCTATGTTAGGCCAATATTCCCAATAATAG
>JABUQX010086777.1:12500-29095 GCA_015478945.1 Trachelipus rathkii
ATAAAGTAGGAGATAAGACAGAACCCTGAGGAACACCACTATTAACAGAAAAGGAAGAAGAAGTCGCCCCATCAACAACAGCCGATATTGAGCGATTTGAAAGAAAACTAGACATAAGTAAGCAAAGAGAAGGAGGAAACCCAAAGGAGGGGAGCTTGGAGAGCAGTGACGCGTGCCATACCCGGTCAAATGCTTTGGATATGTCAAGCGCCAGCCACGGCAAGTCTCCCCGTAGTTTTCCTAAGGGCGGAAAACCATAAATCAGAAAGATAGGAAAGTATATCGCCAGTAGACCTCGATTAAACAAATATAAACAAATACTATAATAATAAAAAAATACTATAATAATATAAACAAATACTATAAACAAATATAAAACAAATACTATAATAATAAAAAAAAGATTTAATAATCAAACATAATACTTCAAACAAATACTATAATAATAAAAAAAAGATTTAATAATCAAACATAATACTTCAAAATGGCCACAGAATAAAAAAGAAAATAATAATAACAAATAACTAAAAAAATTTATATTTTTTTTACATATAACTAAGTGGCCTAGGCTACCATACCTAGACCTGAAGAAGAAAGTTAAAATATCTATTGGCTGAAATTTAAACAGGCTGCACATTATTGGATGAGGAAATACCAGTTGAAAAAGGAAATTCCCATATTCTAAAAAGGGTAAGCATTCTGTTAAAAATTAGACTTAGCTGGTGGTGTATCAATTTTTAACTTGCCTTCTATATCTAATATAGTAGATTCAGAAGAGAAACTTACCTAAATTATTAAAACTTAATATTAATAACTAATTACCTAAAAGTTTACTATCCAAGTTCAAAAAAGGATTTAAGAGTCAAGTTTTAAATTTTGATATATAATAATAATAATAATAATAATAATAATAATAATAATAATAATAATAATAATAATAATAATAATAATAATAATAATAATAATAATAATAATAATAATAATAATAATAATAATAATAATAATATAATAATAATAATAATAATAATAATAATAATAATAATAATAATAATAATAATAATAATAATAATAGACAGGAACCTAAAAAAGTCCCATCCTTTCAGATGGTTCATTGGTTCCAAACCGGATAGTAAAATTGGTAATAGTTCCACAGAAGAGGAAAGAACATCAGCTACTAAAAAGAGGACTTCTTTCCCCATTTTTTTTTTAATAATTTTTTTTTTATGATTAATAATAACCCCTATAAATAGTTGTAAAGTTTTTTATAGTAAAAATTTAAAAATCAACTAACTTTGAAAGACCCCTCTTTTAATTCTTTCTTCATTAATTATTCATTTTTTCTGTGAATTGCCAATTTTGGAAAAAAAAAGAAAAATAATTAAAATATATATTGTTTTATTTTAATTTTTTTATTTTTATTGAAGTTAAATCCCTTAAATATACAAAAAAATGAATATATATATATATATATATATATATATATATATATATATATATATATATATATATATATATATATATATATATATATATATATATATATATATATATATATATATATATATATATATATATATATATATATATATATATATATATATATATATAAATAAAGGAAAAAATCCAAAAAATTCAAAAAATCATGATTTTTTGGAGCAAAAAATCAAGTAAAAAAATCAGTTGAAAAAATCAAATGATTTTTTCCGTGTCATCCCTGAATTTTAAATAAATATAAAATAATTAAAATATAAGCCGTCAATAAAAGGTTTAAAATTATAATAAAACTCGAGTGAGTCATGTGACTATTGACTCAATAATAAGAATAGAGGGTCACGTGACTGCTTACTCGGAAAGCCACAGTATGTAAAGAGTTGTGTGACTCAACAATAAAGATTCATATGACTACTTAATTATAATAAAAGTTAATAAACAGTATACAGTATTTCAGTATGTCTCGAAGTATTGACTCAGTAACAATACAGTATTCTTCAGCCTCAATGAAAAAAGGTTGTGTGTAAAGTGACTTAGTAACAGCTTCCAGCAATTAAAGTGAAGTTTACTTTAAGTATAAAATTTAGCCAATCTTTGCCATTAACATTATAAAATGGAAAAGGTGTTTAATTATTTAACAATATTGCTTGTATTAATTTAAAAGTTAACAAAAAGGATAAATTAATCCTTTCTCTTGAAATAAACTATTTCAAACTTCGAGTTGCCTGGGTGCGCGTCAGTAAAAGGTTATTTATATTATTTACTACCTTTATTAGTGCCTTCGTATATTAATAAATTACGTATAAGCTATTATAGGAGGCCTCCTACGCAAAAACATTCGTGAATTCTTCAGACCATCAAGGAAGATTAAGGTAAATAAAAGAATTTATTTTTTATCATGGAGTAATTAACTGCGTTTCCAGAAGCCTTACTGCAGCCCGGGCGGGCACACACAGGCGCACACATGCATCGTTTCCAGCACCCGTTTGCGCACTTCTACGTCATGTAAACGTCACAGTCAGGCGCCCGTTGTTAAATCCTCAATATCGGGAATTAGTAAGCGGGCGGGCTGCGGAAGGATACTTTGTTTACAAATAAATTTCTTTACAAAACATATGTCGGAAATGGCTTGCCAAAAGTTTTTTAATATTTTAGTTAACTTTTATATTAAGGATACTAAATATATCGTATCATTTCATAAAATAGATACAATAATACAGTATATACGAGTATGTTTACACATTGTCAGACTGATACCGACGAGGCGCGCTCGGGCGTTCCAGGTACTGCATTTTCACTGTTTCTCCTGATTGGTTAAATGTAATTTTTTTAATTAACGAAAGCGTTTCCGAGTCGATTTTGCACACGGGCTGCACTCGAGCTTCTGGAAACGCAGCTATTAATAACAATGAACCCACTAGCATTCAAAAGTGAAACAGACATTTTTTGAAACTACTTCTTCTCTTGTATAATTATCTGACCTCCTTCCCTAATACTCCTGAGTCAGACAAAATGTACCCATCATCCAAACGCGCCTGAAAAATACACACATTTTGCTGTTATTTTATGAAAAAAGAAAACTGCTCAAAATATCTAGAAGTAAAAAATATATATCGTTGATTCGATACTAAGGATAAAATATCGATATATCGGCTGAAAAAATATCATCGATTTTTTTTTTCGATACTATCGAATTTTTTAAAAAAAATATCAATAAGAGCTAACAAAGGAACATAAACCAACATCATGGAAAACATCTATAACAAGTATGATAGAAAAAAAGAGGAACCCAACTGTAAAAGATTTAAGGCCTATTGCACTAACTGATACATCGTACAAACAATTCATGACATTTTAATTAAAAAATGAAAATTGAAGTTCTTTTTAATATGTGATGAAATAAAGGAAAATCAATCCGGGTTCACAGAAGGTGCAAGAATTGAGGATAATCTTTTTATTTTGCAATACTGCGTGGAAGAATCATACAGAAGACACCTACCATTAATTGTAGTTTCTATTGACTTCAAAAAGGCTTTTGACTCAGTAAGTAGGGAATCACTGATAAAAGTTCTAAAAGAGTACAAGGTTCACCATGAAATAATAAGCGCCATTGCACAAGTATATACAGATGACAAAACCTACATTAAGTTAGGAAGTGAAATAGAAAATGTAGAGATAAAGGTTACTAGCGGAATAAAACAAGGGTGTACAGGGTCTACTACATTATTCAAACTTGTTACTTACAACAATAATTAAGGAAACTGTAGAAAGAAAAGGGATTCAAACAATTGGCTACCATTAGACTAAAAGTAAATCTAACAAGAGTCTTATCTTGCTGATTATTGATGGCACTGATCTTAGCTAGAAATCAGTAACGCACGGCACGACGTTCCAAAGAATTAGACCCCACTGCAACACATAGAATACATTACTACAGTAAAGTGGGGAATGTGTGGTCTAACGAAATAAACAAAGAGAACGAGCAATATGTATTGAAATTTTACTATGGGAATACAACCACAATAGAAATTTGAGGAATTAAATGGTGGACAATAATATAAAAGATACCTAGGCTCTTATACTATTAGAACATGAAAAAATATGTTTAGGCCAGAAACGAATGCATCTCATAAATAGGCTGCACACCTTGCACAGCCAAAACAGGTTCACGTCATATGAAAAAGAGCTGCAACAAGCTAATTATACGCCGGAAATCAGCATGACTGGAAAAATGTGGACTCCCAGCATTTTATACTGGATCCAATGTAATAGTGCTTCACAAAGCAAGAACTAAGCAAGTTACACATAACCGACTGAATAACGACAGTGTAACCCGGGAAGATTACTAGGAAGGACACTAGATTACACCCAACTGCAACTCTGAGCAGGTAGAGATTGGAGCATCAATCAATCGCAAGGGAAGAATAATACTAACAAAGTAAAATTATTTATGCAAATCCAAATATAACCAGAAGAGAAAGAAAGAAGATCTTAAATGCATTCTTGAAAAATGAAAGCAGAAGGGAAAAAATGGGAAGACGGCAACTTGGCCTACTGGCAAAAGTTTATGATAGACAATAGTGCAACTGAGAACCGGCTAACAAGAAGAGAAATCTCTGAGAAAAGTAAAAGCTTTTGACCCACGTCAATGGAAAGAAGAGATAGGGAGCAAAGATAGTCTACAAATGTACCGAAGATGGAAAATGGAAATTGAAGAAAGCTCAGATTACGACAACTCCTTCTACTCAGTGATACTTTTCAGGGCCAGATCCAATACTTTGAACCTAAAATGGAGAAACAGGTTCTCAAATGGCGAAATTTAAACTGTGACACCTAATGTGGAAGTTTGAAGAAGAACCTGATACACTTATTTGTATCTGCCAGAATATGAGATCTAAGAAATAACTCATTGAACTCCAAAGACTAACATGCAGAAGACCTAAACGAGGTTGTTGGGAGATGGCTATTTAAACCTCACAACATAGAAGAAGTTAAATACATCTTAGGGAAGATGTGGGGAAGAAGAGAAAAGAGGATGTCTACAACAAATGACAACAATAATAGGAGATAGTAATATTAAAATTGCAATAAAACCCCATGATTAGATAAATTTGAACAGTTTTAAATCAATATAATAATAATATAATAATTAATAATAATATAATAATAAAATAATAATAATTAATAATAATATAATAATAATAATAATAATAATAATAATATAATAGAGAAAGGTGCTAATAATAATAATAAATTATTAATAATTTTTTAAGTATAAAACATGAAATTAGAATTAATGGTGGTAGTGATTAGAGCCACTGCCACTTGGATAATATAAGAGAACGCGTGCTTAATAATAAGAATAATACTACTATAATTCTTTTAAGTGTAAAACATGTAATTAGAATTAATGGTGATAGTGATTAGAGCCACTAGGTAATCATAGAAAGGCTGCTATTGATATATCTAACTAAAATAAATATATTTTTTCTAATATTATTGTCTTTATATTTAAATGTCTATGCTACGCTCAATAATGATATTGTTCTGTTGAAATAGAATATTTTTTTTTTTTTTAGAATTTATATAATAGAATTTAACAGGAAACTTAGGAAAATGCATGTACTTCTTTTATTCTCATTAGTTGTAAGTTTGTATAACTTTTTTATATTTTTTTATCTTTATATAATTTAATAGAAATTTCAGAAAAGTATAGTTAGACAGTTAAAATTAATATATCAAATGAACACTCCTAGTCACGTAGGGCCAGTTTATAAATGTATTATTTTATATATATAGTTTTATTTTATAATGATTTATCCGTATTTTATTCTTAATTTTATTTCATTTTCTTTTCTTTTCTTGTTTTCTATATATAGCTATATATATATTTACTAAGTTTTCACAAATATGTTTATATCTATTACAATTGTATATAGCCGTATTTAGTATTTTTTGAGTATTTTTTATTTATTTTAGTTTTATTTAAAATTTTTATTTTAATTTTTCTTTTTAAATTTCATTTCATTTTTATTTTATCTTGTTTTACTTTATTTTACTTTGTTTTATTTTTGTGTTTCATATGTAAATTATTGGTTTTATTTTATAATGATTTATCCATATTTTATCCTATTTTATTTTAGCTTATTTCATTTTCTTTTACTTTCATTTATTTATTTTCTTGTTTTATATATTTCATATGCATTCATAAATATGTTTGTAATTTATTATATGTATGTATATATTTATTTTACTTTATTTTATTTTATTTTGACTTATTTTTGTTTCATATGTATATTATTTTCATACTGTATATTCATTTACTTATATTTTAATCTATTATATTAATTTTATGATTTAAATACAAAGATTTTCTACATCAAAAATATTTGTTAAGTGGTGCCGATGTTTAAGGCTTTACCACGTCCTTATAATAAATAAATAAATAAATATCGATATATATATATATCGGCCCTCTTGCGGCATCCCTACTTTGTAGTGTAGAATTGAATCTAATTCACTATGCTACCTCACTATATTTATTAATACACTATGGTCTGGGTATTTTCAATAAGCAAAAAATATTTTATTCACAACAATGTGATTTTTTTTATACTATGTTCACAATATACTGGGGGATACGGATGGGACAGTGTTCAATTTTGGCAAGTCGTAAATGAAAAATCATTATAACAATTATCCTAAGGGCTGTCCAAACAGCTCCTGCTCAAGCACAAAGTACAATGTCCCAATATCTTTATGGTTTGTGGAATAAAACCAACGTTGCATACTATGAAAGCTTCCAAGTGATAGGTGGTAAACCTGTAGAAGAGTTAGTAACCTTTTTATTATTCATGCGATCAGCACTAAACTTTCGGAGCTATTGTAGTTAGGGAGGATACACATTTTTTGTTTTAATAAATTTTTTGTATGGAGAACGGATTTGCCTCTGTGCATGGGAAAATTTTCAAGAGTTTCCCCATATGCAGTGGCAAACCCATTGAGTTTACAAAACATTTATCTAAACAAAAAATATGAACCTTGCCTAGTAGTAGCCTAGGCCTATATGATCTGAAAGTTTCCTATTGATTAAACAAAAAATAAAAAATTTATCATGAATTGTTTTTAGTAGAAAAAAAAAAAAAAAAACAGAACTGGTGGTGTGTACCTTTTTAAATATTTACTGTCCCAGTCAACCCACTACCCAAACATGCTCATGCAAATCCACAAAGCACCCTAGGGCTTGTCAATTTGTTGTAACTACAAATCCACCAATTTGGCTTAGTCAAAACTAATGATATATAAATATGATACCCAAACCATCCACATGCATTAATAACTAAGTTATGGTCACACATGCCATCTAACATTAATAACTACTATAACTAAACTATTACTATATCCAAACTATTACTATACCTCTACAAGATATACATATTTTATTTAGATTAATATTTGGTATGCCCAACAGTTTTGCCACTGATCGCGAGAAAACTTTTGAAAACTTTGAAATGTTTCCCATGAGCAGCGACAAATCTGTTGGGCATACAAAAATTTTCTCAAAAAAAAAATGTCTACCTTCCCCAATTATATATGCTCTGAAAATTTCAACCTGATTGTGTAAATAATAATTAAGTTTTAATGGTTTTTCATTTTTGAGTTGCCCCAATTTTTTTTTAATGATTGGTGTCATACAACATTTTTATTATTCATCTGATAAGAATGAAATTTTTATGGCTTTTATAACGACGATATACACATCTTTTATTTAGATAAATTTTCTGTATGCTCAATGGTTTTGCTGCTACTCACGGGGAATACTTTTTAAAATTTGTTTTCCCATGAACAGTGGCAAAAGTATACAAAAAATTTATCTTAACACATGTGTATCCTTTCCAATTATACATGATCTAAAAGTTTCGTATTAATCAGATATATAATAAAGTTAATGCAATTCTTCTTTTTTAGTTACAGAAAAAAAAAAATTTTTTTAAATAATTGATGGCATATAACTTTTTTACAATTCATCTGATTAGAATTAAATTTTTTACAACTTGTAAGAATTGGCGAGATACACTATTTCATTTATATAAATTTGTTGAATACCCAATGGTTTAACCACTGTTCACAGTTCAACTTCTTGACTATTTTAGTAAAAAAAAATTTTTTTTTATATTGAGCTGCTATTTTGGGGTATAACAGAAAATCCAATACTATTTTGTACTTTTCTTTTTTTTGTTTCCAATTTTGTATACATTAAACTATATTTTGATGTATGATTAAGACATTAAGAATATAGAGACAGTAAAAAGCCACATGGGCCTATCGAGACTGTCCCAGTCAACCCACTACCCAAACATGCTCATGCAAATCCACAAAGCACCCTAGGGCTTGTCAATTTGTTGTAACTACAAATCCACCAATTTGGCTTAGTCAAAACTAATGATATATAAATATGATACCCAAACCATCCACATGCATTAATAACTAAGTTATGGTCACACATGCCATCTAACATTAATAAACTATAACTAAATTTAAAAACCGCGCCAATTTGGCTTCATCAATATATTATAGATCCCCAACCCATCCATAAACGAATCTAACCCTTTCTTAAATGTTGCAATTCAGTCACACTCAACAACCACATAGTGTGAAACTGAAAATATTCCAAAATTTAGTAACCCTATTACTGAATACCATGCTGTCTTATATCAAGATGGCATGCTGTCTTCTTAAATTTTCTTATTATGCCCCCTGGTCACCTTTCCATGTTGCTCTACTATGAAAAATTTTATTGGGTTCTCCGTATTATCAATAGACTGTAAATATTTTGTAGACTTGGATCATATCCCCTCTGAAATCGCTTTCTACAGAAAACATTCCAACTCATTCAGCCTTTCCTCATAAGCTCTCTTACCCTCAAGACCAGAAATCATCCTGGGTTTGCTCTACGTTGCACTCTCTCTAGCATTTCTAAGTCTTTCTTTAAATAAGGGGCCCAAACTTGGCACAATACTCTATTACTGGGCCTTAACATAGCCTATTATACAGTACTTATTACTTCCTTGCTTCTTGTAAAAAACATTGCGGTTTATTATGCCCAGCATCTTATTAGCTTTATTCCTTGCTTCCAAACACTTATTAGCTACTTTCAAATTACTGCTTTAAATCACACCTAAATCTTTTTCTTGGTCCACAGACTCAAGCCAATCCCCATTCATATTGTAGTTAAAACTTTTATTTTGAGTAACTAGGTGAAGAACCTTACACTTTTTTATATTAAAATTCATTTCCCACTTATCTGCCCACCAGAGAAGTTTATCAAGATCATTTTAATCTTTGCATCCTTCACTATTCCTAATGATGGTGGCCACTTTAGTAGCATCTGCAAACTTAGAAACCTGCATTTAAGTCCCTGGTATGAAACATTTATATATTGAGAAAACATAGTGGCCCAGAACTGAAACCCTGTGGACACCACTCTCTCACTATTTCCTCTTACCCTCTTGGATTTAGCCACTGCTTTCAATTCGTATCACACTCTTTCAAAAAAAAAAATTGTACTACTCCACCTATACCACATCATTGCAATAACTTTTTCATCAGCCCTATGTGTGGGGAACCTATCAAAAGCTTTACTAAAGTCTAAAAATAGAATATCAACTGGATCTCCTCAGTTGATGCAGTCAGTAATGTATTCATAAATCTAAAAGGTTTGTCTGACATGACCTACCCTTTCTGAAATCGTGCTTGGAGTCATACAATACCTTGTTATTCTAAATATTTCTCTATATGACCTTTCAGCAACATTTTCCAGAACCTTTACAACCAAGATGTTAAGTAACTGTTCCTATAATGTCCCAATCTTCCTACTACCTTCTTATAAATAGGCACAACCATATATGCCATTTTCCAGTCATCTTGTACCTCACCAAAGTATAGATCGCTTAAAAATCAAAATACAGTGCCTTGCAATGCTGGTACTACCCTCGTTTCAGAATTCTACATATATACCATCAGGCCTGCAGCTTTACTTGGGTCCAGTATTTGATCTAATAAACGTTTTATTATCTTTTACTTCAAATTCAAAATTCTGTAAGGTCTGATTGTACTGGCATACTAAGAAGTATTTAGTCTCCAAAACTATTATTCTTAATCTTTCCTCAGAAACATTGAAGCAAAATAAGGATTTTGAAAAATGTTGACCATTTCCTTATCTGAACTTCACTAAATTTCATCCAATTTTAATTCAATGTAAGTTAACTTTTCTACTTTTAAATTTATAAAGCAAAAAATATTCAGGTCCTTTTACTATTCCTTGCTAAAATTAATTTCTGCCTCTCTCTTTTGCCTTCTTATGACTGCGTTAAGTTATTTCTATTTATTCCGATAATTTCTAAATCTTCCCTGATTACTACCTTTGAATATTTCTCAACGCTTTTACGAATTTCATTAGTTTTCTCTTTCTGATCTAGCTGTTTCATGTTAAACAGGTAACCTCTTTGCCACCCTAATGGGTATCTTTAAAACATACTGATTGAATATTGATTTTAAAAATTTGCTTAAAATGTTCCCACATGATAAAACAGTTTTGATCTTTAAAACTCTTTATCCAGTTAGTTTGTACAAGCTGTCTCGAAATTTCGCGTAAAAATCGCTATTCGCAAATCTAAGATCTTTTCCTTATTAACTTTGCAATTTGGGCCCAAATATTACATTCATATTAAATCTAATTATATTATGGTCAAAGTCCTAATTTCTCCTCAACTCTAACTTTCATCCACCATACTTTTCATCGTTAGTTGAACAGTCGAATAGTGCATCATATCTTGTGGGTTCTTGGACCATCTGGGTCAAAAAGTTTTCTAGTATACAATTTATAAATACAGAACTACTATGGTCCATATTAGACAATGAATCCCAATGAATGCCGGGAGAATTAAAATCACCCATTATGACTATAACCTTTTCTTTACTGTGGCATGCTTCTCTATTTTCTTTTCACAATTCTAATTCTTAATTTCCTTGACTCTGGCCAGAGTCTATAAAATGGCCCTATTCTATATGATTATTGTATATAAGAATATCTACCACACTGATTCAATATCATTATTAATTTTAAAGTCAGTCATTATTACAGATTGAATATTGCTTTCAAAAATTTAAAGCGCCACACCCCCACCCTCCTTTCCTCTACGCTGGTATAAATAATGTGAAGATCCGTCTATTTCATATTCCTTGAAAGGAGGCTCCATATAATTCTTCATGTAACCCATGCCTCAGTTATGCAAATAATGTCTAGATTCTCATTTATGGACATTAGGACATTAGGAATATAGAGACAGTAAAAAGGCCACATGGGCCTATCGAGACTGTTCCACATGGTCAAGCCCACTTACCCAAAACATGCTCATTGCAAAATCCACAAAGCACCCTAGGGGCTTGTCAATTACTCTCTAACTACAAATCCACCAATTTGGCTTTAGTCAAAACTAATGATATATAAATATGATACCAAAACCATCCACATTGCATTAATAACGAAGTTATGGTCACACATGCCACCTAAAAATATACTGCTATATACTGAAAAAACCCGCCAATTGGCTTCGTCAATATATTATGATACCCAACCCATCCATAAACGAATGTAACCGTTTCTTAAATGTTGCAATCGAGTCACACTCAACAACCATTTCCTCTGGGCAGACTATTCCAAAATTAACAACCCTATTACTGAATGCCATGCTTTGCTTATATCAAGATGGCATGCTTTCTTTTCAATTTTGCTGTATTACTGCCCCTGGCACCTGTCCATGTTCTTATACTATGGAAAAATTATTGGTCTCTAATATTATCAAAGATGTAAATATTTTGTAGGACTTGTATCATGTCCCCTCTGTGAGAAAATCGCCTTTCTACAGAAACATTCCTAACTCCTCAGCCTCTCCTCATAGCTCTTTACCCTCAAAACCCAGAAATCATCCTTGTGCTCTACGATGTGCACTCTCTCTAGCATATCCTAAGTCTTTCTTTAAATAAGGGGCCCAAAACTTGTGCACATTGGTACTATTTACTGGCCCTAACATAGCTATTATACAGTTTACTTATGACTTCCTTCTCTTTAAACACATTGGCGATTTTATTTATGCCCAGCATTTATAGCTTTATTTCTAGCTTCCGTCCAAACATTGATTAGCGACTTTCAAAGTACTGCTTATAATCACACCTAAAATCTATCTTTTCTTCGGTCTCCCAAAGACTCAAGCCACTCCCCATTCATACTCGTAGTTAAAACTTTTATTTGAGAACCTAGTTGAAGCCCCTTTACACTTTACTATTAAATTCATTTGCCACTTATCTGCCCACCCCAAGAAGTTTATCAAGATCCATTTTGAATCTTTATACATCCTCACTATTCCTAACTGAGGTGGCCACTTTAGTATCATCTGCAAACTTAGAAACCTTGCATTTAAGTCCGTGGTCTAAATCATTATATATATGAGGAACAATAGTGCCCAGCACTGAACCCTGTGGACACCACTCTTCACTATTTCCCATGATGATTTTTTCCCATTTAGTTGTACACCACTGTTTTCTATTTCGCAACCACTCTTTGAATCCAAACCATGTACCACTCCCACCTATACCACATTGCAATAACTTTCATCAGCCCTTATGTGGGAACCTTATCAAAAGCTCTTACTAAAGTCTAAATATACAAATCATGCTTACTCATCTCTCCTTGGTCAATGCAGTCAGTAAGATATTCCATAAATTCTAAAAGTTTTTGCTTGACATGACCTACCCTTTCTGAAACCGTGCTGGGAGTCAGACAATACCTTGTTATCTTCTAAGTATTTCTCTATATGACATTTTAGTAACTTTTCCAGAACCTTTACAACCACAGATGTTAAGCTAACTGGCCTAAAGTCCCAAATCTTCCTTACTACCTTTCTATAAATAGGCACAAAACATATGCTGTTTCCAGTCAATCTGGTCACCTCACCAAATGTTTCATAGATCGCATCTAAAAACTCAAATACAGTGCCCTTTTGCAATGCTGATACGTACCCTCTTTCAGAATTCACCATTAGTATCCCATTCAGGCCCTGCAGCGTTTTACCTGGATCAATATGGTCTATGGTATAACTAATCAGCTTCATCTTTTTTATTTCTAAGGCTATGAGCATTTGTGTAAAACATTTGATACTCGAAATGCTTTTTCATTTTTATTATCAGTCATCATTAGTACCTGTAACAACACTAGCTTTATTTATCTCCCCACTATTATAGTTTACCATTGCTATTATTTGTATCTAGATTTAGCCCACCACCCCCAACTTTACCTAGTTTTTTGTTAAACAAGTCTCCAAACTGGTATTGAAAGCCCAACACCTTTATGACTCAAGTGAACTCCATCTGCTGCAAAAAGATCTCTATCCAGAAATTCTCTCCACAAAATCCAAAAAACCTAATATTTTCTGAAAAAAAACATAATTTCCTAACCCTTTCATTTCAACCTAAAGCCCTACTTCCCATTCCTGACCGCACCTAACCCTAGGTAAAATCCCAGAAATTTCATGCACCTTCTTCCACTAGCTTTCATCTTCTAAATCAATCTCCTTTAATCTGCTATTAATTCTTCTGACCTTCTGTCCTATATCATTTGTACCCACATGCACAATCACATCGGAATCAACTTTAGTAGAATCAATCTCTCTATCTATGCTATCCACGATATCACTCCACTCACTCTGGCACCTGGATAACATACTCTCAATCGTTTCTTTTTATTCTTTTGAAAAGTCCTATCTAGGTATCGTGTCATAGAGTCTCCAATTAGCAATGTTTCAGTCTTCCCTTTAGAAAACTCAACATTACCATTGGCACTCTCTGATCCCTCCCATCTGGAAGACAGTCAAACCTGGTACTGCAGGTCACAGGCTGACTGACTTTCGAGCATCCTCATTCTATTAAATTATTATTTCTAATTCCTACAACTCTAAATTCATCTGCAGACCTATTATCAACTACTTTATCCTTTTCCCTCTCATCTTCCTGCCTAGGTGAATCACTATTCCTGTCTACTCCTAGGTCCCGCTCCCTCCTCGCCTCGACATCCCTACTAACCTTTTTCCTAACACTTCCCTCCTTTCTCAACTCAAATACTTCTTCTTTCAATCCATGCATATTTTCACTCAGTCTTGCAATCTCCTTCCTTAACAACACTTTCTCTGCATTCAAAACACAACAGGGCAGCTATTCACATATTCACCTCTCACAGTCCCACAGTTATCACGCAGAGCAAACAGTACTTTAAATTATTATTTTAGCTTACTAACTGTACCTATTATTTTTACCAACTACAGTTTAATATCACTAAGCCTAAAAAGAAATAAACTATCTCTTTAAAATAGGTTAAAAATTTAAAACAAGCTAAATTTAGCTTAGCCTAGGCCAGGGATATAAAAAAGTTATAAGGTAGGCTTACTAGAATTAATTAAATAAGCCTAATTTAATTTAAAATTATCACAGTAAATTAAAGTAACAATTAATAAAACTATTTATGAAATTATAAATTACATGAAAGTCGTCAACGTTAACCTTTAGAAGCCGATATGTTCTTCCTTCGGGATTAAGTGCAAGAGATATATGCCGCAGGATTCACAATAAAACAAGTATATATGGAGTCTTTAACGTGACTTGCTTGAGCTGCGTTTTTATGTTATAATGTGTCCATAGAGGTTAGGTTGCTTGTCTATTCTAAATATGGAGTATTCTATAATATCTATTATTCATCAAATGGAAGAGCTATAGGTTTTACCATGTTGTTATAGATCTTTTAAGTTTATAAATTGGACACAACGGCATGTAGGGTTGATAAATACGGTTGATACACTAATCCACTAACTTTGATTTGACTAAAATTTATCCCATTAGTATTGTCCGAAAACATGACTACAACACTTGAATAGCTCTTACAGTATTGTCCAGTTTCTTTGTATATTAGAAAATTGTACATGTTTATACTTGAAGTAGTCGAATTGATTAATTAAGACAGTCGCAGCTACCTCAGACTCTCTTAGCGTGGTACACGGCCCATTTCCTATTAAAATTATTAACAAACATTTCAATTACAAAAATGGTTTTAAAATAATTAATTATTAATTAATGAATACATAGTATTATTTTATACGCATTTGTAGTTTATTTTGTTAATACTCTATTCTCACTTAAGAATAATTAAATATTAGCTCTGAAAATCATAATCAACATCATTAGGTTAATTTAATTTCCGTTCCATGTTAATAAGGTGGATGAAGGAACTCAGCATATATATTAATCATAATAAAATAAATATATATAATCTATATGTTATGTAAATGCATTTTCATTCAATAATTATATAAAAATCTTATATTGGTAATATATTATTTTACGAAAACTAAATTTTTGAATGTGTAAGAAAAGCTACATCCCACGATGTATGAGCCACATAAATTTTTACTATTTAATCACTTATAATTTCTCTTAAATATTATTGCATGTCAATAATTGTGAGATTCATTTCATTTAACATATGTGATAATAATATATAGCAAGCTATTTTAGTGAAATTCGTCTGTGCGAAAATAAATCTTAATTTGTAGTTTCAGCAGAAATTCACTGTTTAAAATTGAGAATATTAATAAATGACTAATTTCGTAAGATTATGGGTAAGAAATACCTACAATCAATATCATAAACACTTTTTGTAGTAACATGTCATTGAGATAAATACAAATATATAATTGATGAGAAATCTTCTATCTTATCATAAATAGTGTATAATTTAACCTAAAATATAATAATAAATTTACTATATAATAGTAGATACAGATAATCCTAAATTAAATGTTGACTTTTCATTGAGCGCATAACTTCCCCTAATATAGCAGATATATAGGAGGTTTGAAATCAGAAGTATCGAAAGAACTTCAAGTGAATAAAGTAAATATGCATATGATTTAATAAGAAGATTAAATTGTCCATATAGGTTTGGGCAAATAATTAGTTTTTAATTTGAGAATTTTGTAGTGGAAATGAATTAAGTACTGTAACAAAGATATTTTATATATACTTACATAAGTAGAATAGTTCTAATACTGTTGTGAAAACTTGTCTTAAATCAAAATACTTTGGAATTGTTAACATAATTTCAATTAGCAAGGTAAAACTGATAATAAAGTAATAGTGAGAGTAAATAAAACATAGCATTATATATATAATTTAATAGTGCATGTACTGTATGTAAATTCTATATTCGAGGCATTTGTACTATCCTACAAGTGACATAATATGAATGTATGAGTAGCGTTTTATTCGGATCATTATATGTAACTGCATCGGAGGACTCGCATCGCTACTTAACTATATCTTACGAGACATGACTACATATACAGCTCTAATCATCTGTTCATCAGCTAAACACAACTCGCCAATATGAACTATAGCTGCTATAAATACTCAAAAAATATAGTGATCACTGATATCCCTAGTATTTTAGATGCTTTGATAGCCTACCTATTGTCGTTCATTGAATCTTCTGATTCTATCTT
>JABUQX010086778.1:0-12500 GCA_015478945.1 Trachelipus rathkii
CACACCAGGGTGTTATTGATCCGAGCCCATCTAGTAAAACTTTTAGCTTATTATAATTAAATTTATTGTTGGTATGTATTGTGTGCGGAGGTTCGAGCACACCACATCATGAATCTCACCCTAGACCATCCGTAGCGTAGCACCAGTGTGGGTAACCTGAAGAGGTTGGGTGAAAATGATATGAATGTTATTGTTTTTCCATAATTAATAGTTAACTCAGTTTAATCTTTAAGAGTTGTTGAGAGGGGGGAGCCCCATTGATAAGCCTGATGTTTGTTTTGTAATATTTATTGATTAGAATGAAAAAAAAAATTACACAACAATTTTTAAACAATTTTTATTTTTAAAAAAGCGTTATTTTTTTATTTATTTTTTTAATTTCCGGGGTAAAAATGTCTCCTGATTAATATATTGATATTTATTTTCGTGTACCTGTTATAGTTTTTTAGTTACATGCCTGGCCTTTTCGGGATGCTGACCATATATATATATATATATATATATATATATATTATATATATATATATTATTATATATATATATATATATATTATATATATATATATATAATATATATATAATATTATATATATATATATATATATATATATATTATATATATATATATATATATATATATTAATATTATTAACTTTTACAACCATCTTTTCCCCAAGTTTGGGAGTAAGGTGCGTAACATGCATTGGAAATGAAATGTAGTAGAAGAATATGACGTAAGTCGAAAAGAAAGCCTTATCTTACCTCCCTTTTTATACCTTTAAGTGAGAGCTCGTCGCAGTTTGAAAAATCCACCCTAGAGCTTCATGGGACTGCGACGGACAGTCAATATGGCATCTCATCAATGTGCGGTTCATCCGTCGGGCGAAGCCCACAACCATACCCCTTCACAAAACCCCGCTATTCACTCCTATTATGCACTTCCTAAATTATGCATGCCTTTCTCCTCGTTTCTCACTTCTGCCAAACTCACCATATCTCTCCTCAGGTATCTCATTTACTGAAAACACTTTTTCTCCAAATCCAAAAAAACCCTTTTTTTTTTTTCCTTCGGTCTCCCTGCCGGCCAATTCCCAACACACTCACCATTATACATTCGCTTAACCAACCGACTATCATCCATCCTTTCCATATGACAAACCATCTCAATGTACTTTCGTTTATTCTCTCATTTGCTCCTTTCTTCAAACCACACAACTTCCCATTACATTCATTCCACATTTTATCAATTCTTTTCACACCTTAAACACCCATAAGATTGCCCATCTGAACAAATTGTACTTTTGATCTATACCTCTTATTCCAGACCATAGTTTCTCTACTATACATTAACACAGGTAACAACATACCCTGATGTAAGACCCTAGAGCACTCAATACTTAGTCCCTTTACATCCACCAAGGATTTAATAGCACCAGCCACCTTCCTACCATTCACAACTTTCCTACTACACACTTGTATCATCCGTTCCCTTTTCATACAAAATATATTCTAAATATTTAAACTCAGACACTTGTTCCATTTGCTCACCATCCAACACAACTTCATAGCGAGGACTGTCCTCACTCACAACCATAACCTTACTCTTATCCACGTTTACTTTCAAACCCCTCCTTTTACACACCCTGCCAAAACCCTATATTAATCCTCTCAAACTCTTTTCAGATTCGCCAAACAAAACCAAATCATCCGCATATAATAAGTAGGGCACTCTCCACTCTCTTGCATTCGCCAACATTCTAACACCTTCCCCTGCCACCCCTACCTCTAATTCTTTCATAACCCCATCCATATACAAATTGAATAACCAAAGAGACATAACATATCCCTGCCTCACTCTACTAATATTATGAAACCAATCATTATATCAACTAAATTTATTCTTACAAACGCTTCACTATCATCATACATACTTTTGATTCCATTCAGCAGCCTACCACCAACACCATATATCAATAGCACTTCCCAGAGAGCTTCCCTATTAATCCTATCATTCGCCTGTTCCAAATCGATAAAACCTAAATACAATTTATTCTTCTTCTCTCTCATTTTCTCAATCATTTGTTTCAATGTAAAGATTTGATCCACACATCCTCTACCACTTCTAAACGCAACTTGTTCTTCACCAATCAATCCCTCAGTCACTCGACGTAGTCTTTCGACCAAAATAGCAGCATATACCTTCCTTACAACACCCAATAAACTAATTCCCCTATAATTCCTACAGTTCCCCTTATCTCCCTTACCCTTATATAAGGGTACTGTTCCTGCTCTACTCCAATCCCTCGGAAATAGACCCTCCACAACCGCTACGTTACACAACTTCCAAATCCACTCAATCAGTATCCCCCCTCCGTTCTTGATCATTTTGCCAGTAGTTTCATCTATACCAGCAGATTCACCATTCTTCAACTTTCTCACTCTACCTATTACCTCCTTCTTGCTAATGGCCTCATCCCCAAAATACATATTCCTTCCTGCACCATCAAACTCACACACAATCACTATCACCTCTTCATTACTACCAATATCATGCAGAACCTCGAAATGTTCCCTCCACACTCTCCTCACATCCATTTCATCAGCTGCCTACTCACCAATATATATATATATATATATATATATATATATTATATATATATATGTATATATATATACTATATATATATATTATATATATTATAATATAATATATAATATATATATATGTGTATGTGTGTGTGTGTGTGTGTGTGAAAGTGAACATAGATAAGAGTAAGGTTATGGTTGTGAGTGATGACATTCCTCGGTGTGAAGTTATTTTGAATTGTGACGCAACTGGAAACAAAGTTATCTGAGTTTAAATATTTTAGGGTATATTTTTGGATGAAGGGAAACGGATCGATGCCAGAGTTGTGAGATAGCTAGAAATCTCTGTGAAGTGAGTGAGCGAGAAGGTGGATGGTGCTATTAAATCCTTGGTGGATGTAAAGGGAGTAAGTGTTGAGTGCTCTAGGGTCTTTCATGAGGGTATGTTGTTACCTGTGTTAATGATTAGTAGTGAAACTATTTGACTTGGAAAAAAGTATAGATCTATAGTACAATGTGTTCAGATGGACAATATTTGGGGCGTGTTAGGTGTAAGAAGAATTGATAATTGAGGAATGAACTTATTAGGGAGTTGTGCGATGTGAAGAAAGGAGTTAAAGAGAGAATAACGAGAGATCATTGAGATGCGTTTTGGTTATATAGAAAGGGAAACACGCTAGTAAGGTGATATGGAACGACATGTGAATTTATATAGTTGCGGAATTGCGAGGTCGCGCTGGGAGACCGAAGAAAACGTGGATTTAGTCAGTAAAAGGAATGCCAGGAGGAGAGGGAATGTGAGTTAGCAGGAGGCCGAGAATCAGAGTGGCATAAGTAGAGTGGAGGCGGGAGTTTTCTGTAAGGAAGGTTGAGTGGAGCTTGATAGGGTTCGCCAGGGAAATGAACACATTACGCGGAAGATGCATAGAACGCGTGAGGAATCCTCGCCAGTCTCATGAAGCTCTAGGGTGGGGTTTTTCTGAGTGGCGCGTAGTTTACTCTAGCGTGAGAAGAGGTAATTAACTATTTTGGGTGGGTAAGGAGCTGGGGACTGTGCGGTGATTCATTTGACTTACGTATATTATATTATCTATGCTCTACTACGCGGTGTATGCTACACACCTTACATTCGCCGCGCACACTCTTACGATATGGGAGGCTAATCACTCATCAGTCATCAAAGTACATATATTAATAATATACCACTTAATACACAACTTATAATATATATATTAATATATCACATGCAGAACCCATCGACCTGCCGCCGCGTCTTTATATATATATAATATATATATAAGTGGTCAGCCATCACGTGAAAGCAACATGCAATGTAACTAAAAAACTATAATAGGTACGCGAAAATAAATATAATTTTTATTAATCAGGAGACATTTTTACCGCAGAAATTAAAAAAAAGATTAAAAAATATAAGCTTTTTTAAAAAAATTAAAAATGTTAAAAATTGTTGAAAATTTACAGTTTTTTGATAAATCGAAGATGCGGCTTCCTCCCGAGTGAGACGGAAAGTTGCCAAATGTTGAATTTTTTTCTTTTTAAAACGGACAAATACCCACGGGTAAACAAGAACGATGGATAGAGTCGGGGTTTCTCGCCTACTCCTGGGGACGACGGGGGGGACTTTCCCCCCTCTGTCGCTCCGTCGGCTCGAACCCCCTAATAAGGATATAAAAAGAAAAAAAATAATATTTCTCCAATTATATTGTAAAGCGACATTTGGCAACTTTTTCTCTCGAGACTGCAGCTTTCAACGTCTTTCAAGTCACTCGACTCGAGCCTGCACCTTTTTGGAACTTAATATTAATATGGAGTTATTAATAAATATTAGAATAAATTAATTTTTTTATTTTTATTTCTGCGGTAAAAATGTCTCTTGATTAATAAAATGATATTTATGTTTCGTGTTGGAGGGTGTTATAGTTTTCTAGTTTTACATGCCTGAACTTTTCGGGATGCTGGCCTATATATATATATATATATATATATATATATATATATATATTTCAAAGATTGGAATTCTATTGAACTTGTACATGCTTTGAAGCAGACTTTTACGTTACGAAAAAGTGAGACAGTTGATGATGCTGATGACGAATATCCTGAATATCTGCTGCACCGACAAGCTGTTAGTATATAAACTTCTCTATAGCCTTTATTTTCAATTCATTACAATCTAAATTAATTATTAAATATCTACTAGTTATAAATGCTTATATTGAATTTGTTGTTCCAATTTAAGGAAATAAAGTTAATAATAATAATTCAAACGCCGATTTTGTAATTCTTATTTTATTTTTAAGTTGACAATTTCAGTGTGAAAGCAAACCAATATAACTGTTCTTCTATAGTAATAAAATGAGATTTGTAATTCATATAAGATATTAAAATAGTTTCACCATAAGTGTTTTATATATTTATTATTCTTAAAATATAAAAGTATAGTTTTAAAAAAGTATAAATTGAATATTTAATAGTTTACAGTAAATTATCAGTTTAAAATTTTTGAGATTTGTAGTGTAAAATATAACAATGTGAGCTCATTTCTTTCTTTTTACAGCTTGTCCAGGAAGTGGAGTTGGTTTTGGAAATGAATATTACTGATATGTTTGACTGCTTGAAAACCCTCTGCAAAGGGTTGAAAAAGGAGATGGCAATAAATAATCTAGTTGATATTGCACAGCATCTTGACCCAGACTTGGACAATCTATTTATTAAAGAATATTCATCAATTCAGGATATTGAAAGCAGTTTATATTATGGACCTTGCTTATGGGTTCAGAGTACTTTTTCTCTTGGAGATTGTATTATACAAGTTTCCGAGAAACAACTTGCTCTATTTAAAAACATTTGTATGCTTGAAGCCTCTGTATTGCCTTTGGAGTATATTTTGTAAAAAAATTAACATATCCTCAAAGTTACGGACAGTTTTTAGAGCTACTCCAATCTGCTATAAGAAGCGAAAAATTTGATAATTTTTTGCGGTCTGAAAAATTGGCTCGTATTTTGAACATTATTTGAATAAATCTTTCAACATTTGTAAATTCTCAGTGCAGATAAATATAAATTTTATTAAAATAGGAAGTAATTTATTTTTTCATTTAATTATGAAAATTGTTAATTCTATAATTTTTTTATATATAATTATAACATTTTATAATGTAATTTTCGCAATGTTTTTATAAGTCCCTTCATATAAGGAGTATGAATAAATCTTTCAACATTTGCTAGTTCTCATTGTAGACAAACATTAACTTTATTAAAATAGAGTGAATTTTAATTTTTTATATTTATTTTTTTATTTAAATATGAACATTGTCAATTCCATAATTCATTTATAGAAAATTTTATAATGTAATTTTCAACATGTTTTTGTAAGTTCCTTAATATAACTTGCAAAATATTGTGTGCTTTACCTTTTTGTATACCGGTACTGTAATATGATATAATAATTTACATAATATATATATATATAATATATATATATATATATATTATATATATATATATATATAAATATATATATAGTATATATATATATAATATATGGTATATATATTATATATATATATATATATATATATATTATATATATATAGTAATTTTTTTAGTGTTGCATTCATGCTATTAATATAATTTAATAAGTTACTCCAAAGATTTTGGCCAAATTCTAGTTTTTTTTTCATGAACAGAATCAATACTTTCAGCATTAGGTCGTTTGCCTCCGGGGTGAAATTTTATAACTAATTGGTTGTATAGTAAAATTTCAAAAATTATATTATAATAATATATAATATATATTATTATATATATAATATATATATATAGTATAGTATATTTATATATAATAATAGGTTCACATATATATATATATATATATATATAATTATATATATATATATATATATATATATATATATATATATATATATATGGGCTTAGGCAGGATTTATTTAGGGGGGCAAAGGTTAAGTGATATTCTATATATACTATATATATATATATATACTATTATATATAATATATATATATATATATATATATAATATATTATATAATATAATAGTTTTGGTCATTGTGAAGATGCAAGACGTGTTTTTGAGTGCTCTCGGTTGATAGTTTATATTTATTTTATTTTTAATTGTTATTTTATTTTGCTATAAGCTGTGTTTAGTGAAAATGTGTGTTTTTCAATCTTGTCTTTGTTTTTAATTAAAGTTTTTTAAATCATATCAGTTGGTATACATTTATTAGTTAGATTCAGTGAAGTTCTGCGCGTGGAGTTTTTAAAAGATAAACTTCCTCAGTTTTAATTTTTTTTTTCTTTTCTTTGCGGATTTTTTGCGTTTGCGAATTTTTAGTAAGGGTAAATTGGGAAGGTTAGCGTAAGGTTTGAGTTTATTTTTTATTATATTCAAAAATTTGAATTTATTAATTTTAGCACATTAAACTTTTTAACTTAGGTTTAGGCGTTTGATGAATTTTATCCCGATTTTTCCTTTTTGTTTTTTTCTGTCTTTGGCTTTTGTTCCTCTTGTTTGGTGTGTGTGTGTGCTGGTTGGTGTGTGTGTGTGTGTGGTGTGTGTGTGTGTGTTGTTGTGTGTGTGTGTGTGTGTGTGTGAGATGGCAGATTTGCGCATAGGTGCGGGCTTTCTTTTGACTTCACCACATCCCGTGGCTTAAATTCCTAATACTTCTTCCAAAACTACACCCCCCTCTCTAACCTCTAACCCCTAATCTTTTTGCTCTGTCTAGACTCAGATGGCTAATGAATTTTCATCACCTCTAACTCCCTTAATGTGATCCAACTATAACTTATTTTCATAATTTCCGTCTAAGGGTGGACTATGTGCCTATGTAAACATTTAAAAACACTCCCTAGAAAACGTCTCGTGAATCTTGAATCACCTAATTTCGATGTCCTGTCGCTTAAAAATCTCTCTCGCTTCTACTACAATAATCTTGTGGCTCTGCTACTACTGCTTTCCTAACAGAATAGATTTTTCAACGCCTTTTTTTTGAATATCCTACAATTCTCACGAGACTTGTTATACTCTTCTCAATACAATAACCTGATTTCCTCTGTTTACGGGGATTTCAATGTAAATTCACCAAAACCCCACACCTGTAATGGTTGGGGTTCTCTCATACAGATTTAGGTGGGGAGGAGGCCGAATCAATTCACAGTGCATTCTTAACGATCTGGACCAACTAATTAAAGAACCAACACCCATTCCGGACGTCCCAACCAATTCTTGACACACTTGACCTATGTTTCACACTAGTCCTTCTTTTTATAAATAACGCGCGACTTTTCTCCATAATCGGAAAATTTTGACCCACAATTTCATATATCTTAATTTTTAAATACTTTCTCTCCAACAGCTTCCATCCTGCCCCTGTGGGTTCTTTCTGGCACTTGAATCGGGCCGATTGGGGGGCTTTGCGCTGGCTTCTACGCTAACTTATAATTGATGACTTGCTTTTCCTCCTGGTGACGCTTCCGTTACTATCTCCGCCTTCGAGGGCCAGGTATTCATTCCTTCTTCTCTGACTATATACTCTCGTTCTCTGCTTCCTGCCTAAATAATTCAATAGGTTTGATCGTTTTAAATTGCTCCTCTTTGGCCTAATTCGGTCTAGAGACAATGCCTATCGGAAGTTTCATGCTGACAATTTTGCGAACTCGTCCTAGAAAGTGTCCAGTTTGTTACCTTAGTTTCTAGAAATACCGTTTGCCAGGTGTTTCAGCGTCGATCAGCACCACGAACCTTTTATCCGATGAGCGGGCACTAACCTCCTGGTTTCCAACTGGTACAAAACTCTTTCTGGGTCTTGGAAAAAAACCCATCTCCAACAACTTCTTTAAATTCTACCTTTCCTCCCTCTTATTCGATCTACTGCTTTCTGTGAGTTTGATACTCTCCAACTGAAAAGGCTTTTATCACATCTTTCTCGGCCCTCCTATACTTTCTCTTCTCAACTTTCAACCCTGGCAGGGAGGGTCTTCTTGCGCATTCCCTTCCTCCTCCTTCTCAGCGTTCGTGGAGGTCGTGCCTTATTCCGCCTCTTAGCCATGCAGACGTTCTTACACCTTTGATCTTGGACGTGCATGCGCGACCTTCTCATGCACCAAATCTACTGGGAACCGTATCTATTCATTAGAAGGCGGTGGCAAGGATGCGCTTATTTCCCCACATACTCGGAGTTTTAGAGAAGGGAGTGAGCTGACTTCCGTGCTGTTGCCAACACCCTACTTTTCTTATTTCTCTTTCCCTTTCTATTTCTCTTTCCATTTCCTCTATGCCCTCAAATCTAGCAACTTCCCTCAGTGTTGGAAGCCGCGCAATATGTCAACTATTCGAAACAAGGAAGCCGCTCCTGATCCTTTAAACTATCGCCCTATAGCTCTAACCTGTATTCTAATCTAAGATCTTTGAAACCCTTCTCAACTTCTTCATTTCTTATACCATCTGGAATCTCATTCCCTCTTTCCGATGGCCAGTACGGGCTTTCGGCATTTTGAGGTCTATCTGGTGATATACTTTCCCTATCTTACAAATTTATGGTTTTCCACCCTTATGAATTCGGGAAGATTTGCGATGCTTGGCGGCTTGACATACTCCTTAATAGCATTTTTCAACACCGCTATGGGCACACACGTCACATTTCAATCTCGCTTCTCCCGCTTTCAAGATCACCTTCCATGGCTTCTATTATGTTATTATCTTTCCCATTTTCTTATTCTTTATATGCTTCTTTTAACACTTAGTTCACCATTGCCTCCTGATAGGATTTTCGTGGTGTCTCAAATCGCTCACTGTAATCGACTGACTTGTTTAGATAGCGAGACTCTCTTCCTTAGGTTATCCTCATATTACTTCTGTCAAATTAAGTGATTCTCTCTCACTTGGACAAGGTTATGCTTCGCGTCTCTACTATCATATCCCTACTTTATTCCTTGGGTTTTTCATTAAATGATCTTCTCTTCTGTACCATCTAAACTCTATCCACTCATATGCGATGACTCGACCCCTTATTCTTCAACTCATTTCAATTCTGCTCCTTCTTTACTTCTAGAATTGCCTCTCGTCTTAAATACCATCTCCGATTTTCATCTCGCTGAATTCTGGATAGAAAATTCCGGGTGGGCGTCGTCGCAACCTTGTGAAATTTAATTTTTAGAAAACCACGAAAATAAACACAGTAATCTAATACAAAATCTCACCATTCCTACAGTAGCACAACCTTCTAATTGGCTCTATCTCTCGCCGGCGAGCGCGGCTCACGTATCGTCCTCCTTCAGTTGAGATCACCTTATTATACAAATATATATTTGGCCTTACATAAAACAAAAAAGTCTTGGAAACCCTCAACATCACAATGTCATGCTCATTGATGCGTTTAGCCTTGGCGGAAGCACAAACTCCGGGAGAGTCAACTCCTGTTTATCACCGTTAACTGCGCGAAGACTTTTTTTCTACATATCTTTCTCTTCACCAGTTACCTACACTTCCAGTTATTTAGCAACAGGGTCCTCTTATCCCGCCTATTGTAATCGCGAGGTGGATTCTCCGCGACTCTCCATACTACTGGAGGTGAGCGCCTTCAGGTCTATCACCGTGCTTTTGAATAAGAGTTTCGAAGTCTCATAAATGAATCACTCAGAGACTACTAAACTTTGCCTCGTCCTGCTCACACTTGTCTCACTCTACGTATCCACTTGCATCACCTACTACATTATCTTTAGCGGCGCGATGTTCTACGGATGCATACTGTCATGATACTGGTGTGTCGCTAAGGAATAACCCTTCCTGAGCTAGATGGTAGATGCCTCGACAACCATAACCTTACTCTTCTTGCGTTAGACTTTCCTGGGTGCTGTATGCTACCTTTCAAACCCCTCCTCTCTTTTTTAGACGATTCTCATTCGCTAGCATGGCGAGAGATTTCTTCTGTCTCGGCAACCATATGCAAGTTCTGGTAGTGATTATTCATGCCAACTCCTCCATACGAATACACTTCTCGTTCTGCCCGCGTTCGCGACTCCTCTCCTTCTGCTTCCATCAGCCACCCAGGGAATCCCTATTATAGTCAGTAACTTCTCCCGGCTTACTTCATCTTACTATAGTTTCCGCGTATAAGCCAAATTAAAATCTCACCTCACTTTAAAGCCCGCGTCTGATGCTCATCTGGGTCATATTTGGCGTTCAGTTGAAATTTTGTGAGTGTCAACACCCTTTACTTGAATAGGGCTTTGCCCCGTGAGCGGTGTGATAACTGTAAATATTATATATATATTAATATATATATATATATATCTTATCATATATATATTATACATATATATATATTATATATATATATTATAATATATATATATATTATACTATATATATATATTTATATATATATATTATATCCTTATATATAATATATATACTATTTCAGTATATTATATACTTATATATTATAATCTAATATATATATATATAATATATATATATATAGAGGGTGAGAGTGGGATAATATTTTTAGATATATTATATATTAATATTATATATATATATATATATATATATATATCTTATACTATATATATATACTATATATATATATATTCCAATATATTTAATTTAATGTTAATAGAAGCAAGTATATATACATAATTATTATTATATATACTCTATTGGGCCTAGATATTATCCATCATATACTCTATATCATATATATACCTATATAATGCTATACTATAAGTCTATAATAATTATATATACTACTATACTATAGTATATAAAATATATAAGTAAAGTTCTATGACCTACTAAGTATAGGATAACTCAATTAATAATGAGTAGAGTGGAAAAGATGTATTTTTTTTTCGTTTTCTTTCAAATAGTAAATTTAATTTTTTGAAAAAAAAAATTTCCTTCAATTAGTGATAAAAATCATATCTCCAAAACTACAAATAGTACAGGGAAAAGGAATACCCACTGCCTGGATCTGGATCCAACTTCCTAGTGCCGGAAAATGTAAAAAATTAAGAAAAAAAAAAAAAAAAAAAAAAAAAAAAAAAAATAAAATAAAATAAAAATACCATAGCTACGAGCGCGGAGAAGGGAGAGCGAGTTGTTTTGGAATCTGGTAAATATTTAGAATATAGGAAAATGTAAAAAAAAAAAAAAAAAAAAAAAAAAAAAAGGTGTAGTGTTTAATAATATAGTAATATGAAACAAAGAGCCTATTTGAGACCTTTTATTGGTGTACTCGTTATAAATAAATAGACCTTTCTGTAATTTTTGCTTTTTTTTTTTTTACTAAAGAATCCCCACAAGGGTATAACCGCACCGATGGCAGGAGTCGGGGCTCAACGACTTCCGGGAACTAAACGGGTAGGACTTAATTCCGCCTCCGGGAAAGGGTCTCCGGAACCCCGCTATTTGGTATTTGGGTTCGCGTGGGTTCCTCCGCCCCTCCCCTACGGGGTATGGAAAACAGCCCCCCCCCTGTGTTTCCCCGTCGACTCGAGCCCCTTAACACTTGCCAGGAGCTTGTGTAATAACTATTTTTTACACATTATCTATTTCATAATATTATAACCCATATTTCTACTAATTTTTTATCATCACATAGGTATATATCTTATATATAATAATATATAGTAAATAATATATATATATATATATATATATATATACCATATTAAGTAGTATATATATATTATATGGTAGATCCCCATACATGCTACCTCAAAAAAAACATAGGTGTGTGGGTTAATAATTTATCAAGTCTTCTATTATTTATCTTCTATCTCTCCGTCGGTAACTAAGAATTTGACAAGCCGATTACCTAAAAAACTGTATTCCCTTTATAGCACTGTAGCTATTTCGAGATCA
>JABUQX010086778.1:22500-35126 GCA_015478945.1 Trachelipus rathkii
CCCTTACCTCCCTCACCCAACACATCATCAATGGCTTCAACCAATCCCCATCCCATAGATCCATTCTCACAGCAATCGACATCAACAAAGCCTTTGACACTGTCCCCACATTTAATCTTATTCAAAAAATCCTTCAATCCCCCCTAGAAAATAATGACAAAAAATGGCTTTCTAATTTTCTCACCAACCGTTTTGCTAAGGTTCTCCACAAAAACAATCTCTCCCACTCTATTAAATTACAAAACAGCGTCCAACAGGGCGCCATTCTCTCTCCTTTAATCTTCAACCTTTTCACAGCAGACCTGCCCATCCGATATGTTTGGAGGATCGGTGGGTACCTCCAAACATATCACATACGCAGATGATATCAGCCTCATTTCCCAACATCCAGACGTAAATATAGCCACTCATCACACCCAAGAATACTTACAACAATTAGAAACTTGGTTACTCTCCAACAGAATGACCGCCTCCCCCCTCAAATCCTCCATCACCCTCCTAACCACCGACCGCCACCAATCTTCACTCCACCCAATAGTTTTCCTGAACAACAATCCCCTCCCCCTAAACAAAACCCCAAAAATATTAGGACTTACCTATGACACACACATGACGTTCTCCCCCACATCGACCAACACCCCATCAACCCAACGGAAACTAAACACCCTCCGAACCCTTTCCCAACACAACTTTAGTGACAGGAAACACACCCTTACCACCACTTATAAACAACTCCTCAGAACAAATATAAACTATGCTTCTCCGCATGGTTCCCCGCACTGTCAAAATCTAACTCAAAAAAATTACAAATCACACAAAACACCGCCCTTAGAATTATCACTGGATGCACTAAAACTACCCCCATCCAACATTTACATTTACATCCTTCCTATCTCCACCCACCTGGAGATGATGGGGACTCAATTCTACCAGAAAACCCTAAATCCAACCCACCCATGCCACCAAATATTCTCCAACCCCTCCCGACACAGACTAAAATCCCCACCCTCCTCACCAGCTAAATTCTATAATGACATCTACAACATTATTCCCCCTCCCCCTCCCAATAGGTCATGGCTTACACATATCCATACACAACTAACTAACACGTACCTACAAAACCGCCCCAATAACAATTTACTAAACTCCCCCTCCCCAAAAATTTCCCCTATAGAAGAAACACTGTCTAGAAGAGGCCAAATTGACCTCGCCCGGAGCAGATCAGGTCACCACCCAAAACTCTTACAATATAAATATAGATTCAAACTAGACAATGTTACCTCCCCACCTGCACCAGATGTCACATTTCCCAGGACAATAGAGCACCTCCTTCTGGGGTGCTCCGCTCTCGACGCCCCCCGTGCCGACTTCTCTATATCTTCCCTTCTCGACCTGTGGAACCGCCCAAGAGCGGTGGCCGGCTTCCTGGAAGCAGTGTGGCCCTCCAATTGAGGTGGGCCAGGGGCAGAAGTAAGTAAGTAAGTAAGTTTATATATATATCACTCAACCTTTGCCCCCCTTAAATGAAATCCTGCCTACGCCCATATATATATATATATATATATATATATATATATATATATATATATATATATATATATATATATATATATATATATATATATATATATATATATATATATATATATATATATATATATATATTTGTGTGTGTGTGTGGTCAGCCTCCCGAAAGCAACATGCATATAACTAAAAAACTATAACAGCTTCAGGAAAATAAATAACATTTTATTAATCAGGAGACATTTTTATACATAAAATAATAAAAAAAAATAACGCTTTTGAAAAATTTAAAATTGTTAAAAATGTTGGAAAACTGTGTTTTTAAGAAGAACAAAGGAGCTCTAGCGCTCCGTGGGACCGTCAAAGTTGCAAAATGTCGATTTTTTATATTTTTAACTTAAAGATACCCCAAGGGTAAACCACAAAGATGGACAGAGTCGGGGTTTCTCGGCATACCGGGGGACGACGGGCGGACTAAGTCCCCCCCTCTGTCCCTCCGTCGGGTCGAACCCCCTTAAAAGGAAATAAAAAGAAAAATTAACATTTTCTCCAGAGCATAATGAAAAAAACATTTGGTAACTCTTGCTCTCGTACTACTGCAGAAATGGAAGGTTACGCTGCCAGACCTAAGATGATACTAATATTTAAGGTGTTATTAATAAATATTAAAATAAAATAAAAAATTTTCAAGTTTCATCGATGAAATTGCTTGCTGAAATCAAAAATGTTATTTATTTTTCTGTAGCTGTTATAGTTTTTTAGCTACATGCATGATGCTTTCGGGAGGCTGGAACAGGTCCTATTCTGTTTTACGACTCCGTCCGTTTTGATTTTTTTCCCCTAATATATTGCCACTATATGATACTAACAATGAATTTCAGAGGTAACGGACATGATTCAAAAGTTTGAAATATTTGAAACATTTTTTTAAAAATCACATATATGTTAAATATTTTTTCAAAGATGAAATATCTCGAAAAGTACGACATTTACAGAAAAAAACAATTACATATTTGGAATTAGCGTATAAAGCTTATTACCAAAATGTAAAATAAAATATATATATATATATATATATATATATATATATATATATATATATATATATATATATATATATATATATATATATTGCTGCTATATATATATATATATATATATATATATATATATATATATATATATATATATATATATATATATATATATATATATATATATATTAGGGGCTCGAGCCGACGGAAGACAGAGGGGGGACGTTTTCCATACCCCGTAGGGGAGGGGCGGAGGAACCCCCGCGACACCCAAACACAAGGAGGGGTTTCCGGGAAGAAGACCCTCCCCGGAGAGAAATAGTCCTACCTTGTCGTTCCCCGGAAGGCCGAGAGACCCCGACTCCTGCCATCTTTGCGGTTTACCTTTGGATATTCCTTTAGTTTGAAAAACATCCCAAAAATTACTAAAAAATTACTTTTTAAAAATTATTTAAAATATTTCGAACTTTTGAATCATGTCCGTTACCACTTAAATTCATTGTTAGTATCATATACTAGCAATATATATTAAAAAAAAAAAAATAAAACTGACGGAGTCGTACAACGGAAAAAGTCCTATATATTTTTGAATCATGTCCGATACCAATTAAATTGATTGTTAGGATCATATACTAGAAATATATTAAAAAAAAAGAAAAAAAATCAAAACTGACGGAGTCATAAAACAGAAAAGGTCCCTGGCCTATATATATATATATATATATATATATATATATATATATATATATATATATATATATATATATATATATATATATATATATATATATATATAAATATGCTATATATATATATATATATATATATATATATATATATATATATATATAGGACCTTAAGTAAACCACAGCCCTCAAAATAATTTAGTATTGGAATGGTTGGTAATGATTTTTTATTTTAGGTAAAGAAAAATAAAAAATTTGATTTGCTATAAAAAGAACTTACTTTTTTTTTTTTGAGCTTCAAATTGATTTATTTTCAAATTCATTTTATTTAATTTTTTAGTTTATTTCGACGTAAATATTTATTATTTGGGTCCACAATGAGTGTTGTATATATATATATATATATATATATATATATATATATATATATATATATATATATATATATATATATATATATATATATGTGTTTTATATATATATATATATATATATATATATATATATATAGATGGTCAGATTTTTTTAATGCTCACAGTATGTAACTAGAGAACGGCAGGTCCTACAGTAAAACAAATTATATATTTGGAATCAGCCGAAAATTCTAAGGATGGGATTTAACATTTTTTTTTTTTTATTTCCCCCCATTTAGGGGGCTCGAGCCGACGGGGGACAGTTAAAGTAATACCAAAGTGTTTTTGGAAGTAAATTTTTTTTTTTTTTTAACTAAAGGAATACCCTAGGGTAAACCGCAAAGATGGCAGGAGTCAGGGTCTCTCGGCCTCCGGTGGACGACAGGGGGACTTCGTCCCCCATATTTTATCTGTCCCAGATCAGCTCAGGCCCTAATGAAGGGGTAAAAAAATTTTTAAATTTTAAAAAAATAAAAAAAAAAAAAAAAAAAAAAAAAAAAAAAAAAAAAACTTAAAATTTTCCGCTCTCTAGTATATATATATATATATATATATATATATATATATATATATATATATATATATATATATATATATATATATATATGTAGTATAAAAATTTAGAGATCTTCACATGTAAAGTAAAAATATAAAAATAATAATATATATAATAAATATATATATATAATATATGTATATATATATATATGTAATAATAATATAATATAATATATATATATATAATATATATATATATATGTAATATGTATATATATTAAATATATGTATAATAATATTATAATATGTAATAATAATAATAATAATAATAATAATAATAATATATATAATATATGTAATAATAATAATATATAATAATAATAATAATAATATATAATAATAATAATAATAATAATAATAATAATAATAATAATATAATAATAATATGTGACGATCTCTGCCAGGCTTGTGATGCGTATAATCAGGTTAAAGAAAAAAAAAGCTTAAGCTTATTTATTTTCATAAGCCTATAGTGAAGCACAAAAAAACAAAAAAATATTTCTTTTTACATTTTGTTAATATTATTTGAATTATATTTGAAAATTGGATTCGTAAATTCAGAATTCCAGGTTTACCAACTTTACATAGCATAAATTATTTTGAGGGCTGTGGTTTACTATAGACCCTATATATATATATATATATATATATATATATATATATATATATATATATATATATATATATATATATATATATATATATATATATATATATATAAAATTTATATATATATATATATATATATATATATATATATATATATATATATATATATATATATATATATATATATATATATATATATATATATATATATATATATTTATATATATATATATATATACTATAAGAATTGCATCAAAATCTTGTAATAATTAATAACCATCTAATTCATTTTTAATTACTCTATTAAATGATGAAATGTTATAAAAAGACGTTTCTAACTTAAAAAAAATAACTAAAACTGTTGAAATTAAGCATTAACATTATTTTATTTCAAATAAAATCTCAAAATAATATATTTAATAGAAAAAAACACTATTGTACAATTTTCGAGCTTATCAAAATATACTTCGCTCGAATATCGATTCATTTCGTAGAAATAAATAAAAGTGGGGATCAAATACTCAAGGACATATATATATATATATATATATATATATATATATATATATATATATATATATATATATATATATATATATATATATATATATATATATATATATATATATATATATATATATATATATATATATATATATATATATATATATATATATATATATATATATATATATATATATATATATAGATGTTAAATATTGCATATTAATCGCAATTATATAAGATGTAAATAACTTAAATTAAATGAATGAGTCAAAGGAAATTTTACTTTCCATCAGCGGGATTCGAAACCCTGGACTCCGCGTCGCTGAGTAACAGTGACCGGGAGCTTTATCCACTAAGCCATCCGCGTTCCCGAAAAAGAACGCTTCAAGCGTAGTTTTTAAAGCTCCCGGTTTTCTCATCCCATAATTGCCGAGTACTCAAATGGGGGCTGGCCTTTGAGTACTCAGCAATTATGGGATGAGAAAACCGGGAGCTTTAAAAACTATTCTTGAAGCGTTTTTTGGGGGGAACGTGGATGGCCTAGTGGATAAGGCGCCCGGTTACTGTTAACTCTGCGACGCGGAGTCCAGTGTTCGAATCCGCTGATAGAGAGTAAAATCTCCTTTGACTCATTCAGTTCAGATTTTTGATCCAACGTCCGTTCCGGGTGGCCGTTAAGTACGTTTTACGATATATATATATATATATATATATATATATATATATATATATATATATATATATATATATATATATATATATATATATATATATATATATATATTCATACAAAAACACATATCCCGCATAACTGAATGTGGGGTGGTGTTAGTGGCTGATAAGTTTTCAAACTTATCGTCACTTAGCAAGAAAAGAAACACATGATAGAAGGGTTTCATCCCTTGCTAGCGGGCGAGAAGTAAGATATTTTCTTCTTATGACTCGGCGACTTAGCGAAACGCAGCTTCACATTTTCTAGTACATGAAGTTTCAAATTTCTCTTACTTTTTTAATTTTGCACTTTATTCAAAATAATTAAAAGAAATGTAGTCGAAAAAAATGTTGCTTCTCCATCTCAGATTTTAAATGATAATAATTTAAAAATAAATACTTTAAAATTTTGAAATTCCGATTCATTTATATAATTTTTTACTAGTTACTGAAACTTTAAACCCTAATGTACTCTCTCAAAATTTAATTCTCAAAGTACTATAGTAGTTTCCTTCTCAAATTTGCATTTTCTGTTCAATATTTACCCCTTTAAAATTTTCCATGCTCTTCTGTATCTTTCTTTTAATACTTCTTTTTTCGCCTCCCTTCTAGTTTCCATCGCGTCCACACTCGATGATGTATGTATGTCTGTATGTATTATATGTGTGTGTGTTATATATATATATATATATATATATATGTATATATATAATATATTTGTGTAGATGCTCACAATATCAAACACATAAAATATATATATATATATATATATATATATATATATATATATATATATATATATATATATATATATATATATATATATATATATATATATATATATATATATATATAATATATATACTATATATAAAAAGGGAGTTACATAAAAAGACATGATGAAATCATGAACACTTCATGACATTGAAACCCTCTGAGATCTTTTTAGCTAAAAACTCCAATGAAAGAGTTAAGAATTACTTAAAGCTGCATTTAATATTTAATTTTAATTTTAATTTTTTTTAAGGGGCTCGAGCCGACGAAGGGATAGAAGGGTGGACGAAGTCCCTCCATCGTCCCCCGCTGAGGCCGAGAGACCCAGACTCTTTCCATCTTTGCGATTTAATCTTGGGTATTCTTTTAGTTAAAAAAAAAATGTTTTTGGTAACTCTGACGCTCTATGGCCTTGAAATAATCGAAAAAAATTGATTACATAATTCGTTCGATATATATCGGTTAACTTCCTTTTAAAGGACAAGTTCCTAAATATACATGGGAGTCGTCAGGGGGGGCAGCTGTCCCCCCTAAAGTTGTTTACTCTTAAAGAGTCTACCTGCGAAATATTTTGATCCAACGTCCGTTCCGGGTGGCCGTTAAGTATGTTTTATTATATATATATATATATATATATATATATATATATATATATATATATATATATATATATATATCTCTTCTTCATATATATATATATATATGTATATATGTATATATATATATATGTTTCTCTATATATATATATATCTCTTCACTATATATATATATATATATATATATATATATATATATATATATATATATATATATATATATATATATATATATATATATATATATATATATATATATATATATATATATATATACCAGTATATGGCGTCATTTTCTCACATTTCTCTTGCCGATACGAGGTCTTCTCACTCATTTTATATGCTCTTTTAATTTGTAGATAAGAACTGTGTTGTAATTCTATCAATGCTTTTTTTAATGTTGATATGTGTATATAAATTCTAGATTTTGTGTTCAGTCGGATTCAATTCTTTATTAAGTGTTTAAGGTTCAAAGTAGCATTGAAATTATCACTCCGTGACGCCACTCTATATTCAACACCGCCTCAGTGTAAAGTTATATTTCAATTTCATCAGATCATGGATATTAGGAGATTCCTTGGTACATTACGTTTTAACTTTTAAAATATTAATAAAATTTTAGTGTATTTACTTCTTAAAAGTAGAAATTTTGTAACACATGATCTTACTTGACCATATGAGGTTAGCTTCATTTTAAAAAAAAACTTTTTTTTCATTACAACACAGAAATTAGTGGTTTTCAACAAAATTTGCTATACTTTTAATCTTTTCTGTTAATATCTTTGAATGTTAGTAAAATTATTAGCCTATGACCATATGTGGCAGAGGTATGTGTAGCAAATTATATATATATATATATATATATATATATATATATATATATATATATATATATATATGTAATAACCCTTTGATGATAACTATACTATATATATATATATATATATATATATATATATATATATATATATATATATATATATATATATGCATATATATGCTCATATATACTTTGTTTGCATTAAATTTGAAAAGGAAGAACTCTGATAAAATTGGAATTACGAAGAAGACACCAATAAGTTAACTAAGACTATACAAGAGGTAATCCCTCCTGCTTTGCATTATTCGCATGATGAAGAACCCACGCCCCAGCCCACTCGACAAGTCAAGACGCGGGTCCAGATTTCGGGCTAGCTTTTCGGTAGATGACAGTCACGGTAATGATACGTTGGACATCCATCTATGATTTCGAATGAGAAAAAGAAACAGTTACTGAAAGAGCATTAGATTCCACCTAAGACCTATAATTTTTTGGAAGATGCTACCCACTTAAAGAGAAAATTCAATTATGAATGGTTGGAGACATATTCAGCTTGTCTGACATACTCCAGGCGCCTAAAGGGAGTATTTTGCAAGTTTTGTATTTTATTTCGACCAAATAAAAGTTCGGTCAGAGGGGGTCCTAAGCTTTTTAACAATAAGACTTTTCACTAAATATAAAGATGTTCCTGCGGTTTGTAGGGGATATAAAAACACAGAGTGGCATAAAACTGCTGTTGAAGCTGCAAGATTGTTCCTACAGGATGTGTCGGTAGACATCCAAATTAACCAGCATTCTAAGAATAAAAAAATATTATCCTCAATAATTTAATGTGCAATATTTTCTGGTACGCGCGATTTACCGCTTCGGGGTAAGCATCATGATGAGGCAGTGTTGCAAGATTTGTGCCGCTTACGAAAAGATGCCGGAGATCAGTCATTGAAAAACCATTTTAAAAGGGGAAGGAAAATGCCACATACCAATCAGTTCAGATTCAAAATGAGATCATTTCTCTATGTGGTACTACTATAAAAGAAAGCATCGTTAATAAGGTAAAGGAAGCGTGTGCGTATAGCTTACTAGCAGATGAAACCCCTGATATTTCTGGAAAGGAACAATTACCCATAGTGTTGCGCCTTTTCGACAAAGAGTCCGATGAAGTCAAAGAGGAATTTATTGGCTTTGTGGAACTGAAAGCGCTTGACGCAAAAACCATTGCGAAAGCCATTGACGATTTTGTCACGACCGAAGAACTGGATCCCGAGAAATGCGTGGGATTGGGTTTCGATGGCTGTTCTACGATGTCTGGCAAAGAAGGAGGTGTCAAAGCAATATTGCCGAAAAAGTATAAAAAAGCATTGTTCTTTCATTGCTCTTCACACAAACAAAATCTAGTAGTAAATGATTTGAATACAATACTAGAAATCCGCAATACTGTGGGAGCTATAAAGGACATTATTACGTTTTTTCGCGAGTCGGTCTTGAGAAGAAAATTAATGCCAAACATCCCAAGCCTATGCCAGACCAGATGGTCAACACAAGTGCATCAGAGTGTTTAAGGAGCACTTTGTACGAATGATGCAAGCATTAGAAATCCTTTCCATTGAAGGAAATACCGCCACAAGAAAAAGCGCTTTTCAGTTGCATTCAGCGTTATGTAAGTCGTCATTCATCATAGCTATGATATTGATCGCGAAGTACTCTGCGATGTTAGAGCCAGTTGTAAATCCAATCCAAGACCTTGGATATCGTCAAAACCTCGCAGCACATTCAGCACATTGTGGAAATGGTTAGGAGCCATCGGAAAGATGAAGAAAAAATCACCGATGAAGTGTTAAAAGAAGCTAATCAATTCGCCAAGCAACTGGGGCTTGATCTAAATATTCCACGGATTTTTGGTAGACAGCAGCACCGCAGCAATTATCCAGCAACAAATCCAACGGAGTTCTGGAGAAGATCCTTAATAACTCCGTATCTGGATTCTATAACCTCTTCTTTGAAATTACTGTTTTTCTACTGAAAATACACCTGCTTATGCATTGACCTATCTAAATCCTTTCCCACAGGCTACCCTTTACAAACGATTAGTTAAAGGAAAATACAGCTTCATTTTATTTTTTCCACTTAGAAGGCATAGAAGAAAAGCTAGAACTTTTTTACAAAGAATTTGGAAGGACAAGAAACTGAGTAGTGAAGAACTAAAAGATCTTGTTGTCTCCCAAGTCTTAAAGGAGACTGAACCTTTCTTTCCGTCGACGAAAAGGTTTTGATGATACTAATCGCCCAGCCATGCACCAGTACAGTAGAACACTCTTTTCAGTACTCTGCGAAGGATCAAGACTTGTCTACGAAGTACTAGGAAGAAGACAGGCTAAACGGACTAGCTATGATGAGTGTACATAGAAAATTTGGTGTTTGACAATTATGATTATTTTATTCAAAAAGTAGTTGATAAATTTACGTTGAACCCAAGGAAATTACTTTTAATAATATCAATTTTACAACTGCTCTATATTGTGAGAATTTTCCATCATTGCATATTGTATTTGATATTCTATTGTTTTTTAATAAAATAATTTATTTTTTTAAATATTAATCATTTAATTATCCATACAAATGTTTCTAGTTCTATGTCTTCTTTCTATATATATATATATATATATATATATATATATATATATATATATATTCTCTCTCTCTCCATTCCGGTCCCCTTTCGGTCCTTCCACCCTTCTCTCTCTCTCTCTCCATTCCTTCACCATTTCCACTATACTCTCTCCTCTCTATATATATATATATATATATATATATATGCTCATCATATGTATATGTATATATATTTAATCGCTATATATATATATATATATATATATATATATATATATATATATATGGTGAAGGTAACCATTAAGGAAGTGAAAACTTTTGACTTTTAAGTAAACTTTATTTAGGACAAAAGTTTACTATTAATATGTAGAACCTAAAAACCCCGTATTAAAACAAACAAATCAAAAAAAAATTTCGTATTTTTTTTAAGTAATTCAAGTAAAAGACGCATACTTTCGCGTAGTCTATTTTTTGGTACATTTTAGCTGTTGCCAGATTTTCTAATGGTTCACGAGAAAAAAGCGATTTTTTTTACGTACACTTTAGTAATATTTTTATGAATTATACGAAAAAAAAGTTACTATTTTAAAAACTATAGACTTTTGAAAGAAGTTTATTTAGAATAAAATTTTACTATCTTTATATTGAACCTATATAGAATGTATTGAAAAAAAAATGGAAAATTTTAAAAAATTTTTTTTTATATAATTAACTTCCAGAGACGCATGCTTGTCGCGGTTCTTTTTTGGTACCTTTTAGATCTTGCAACACTTTCTAATGGTTTGCGAGAAGAAAACGAATATTTTTTTTGTATACTTTAGTAATATTTTTTATTATTTTTTGACGTTTTTGATTTGGCAAGAATTCTTCTAAACGGAAAAAGTTCTCCACTTTCCCATTTGATTTGTCAATATTCTTTCAAACGGAAGAAATTTCATATAGAAATCTGGAATTTTTAATTTTTCTTCTTTCCGTAAGGTTGCTAGTTTTGTTCTTAGCACTCTTGAGTTTTTATTTTTATAAGTTTGTGACGTCACATGAAATCGTTAAAAAATGTTTTTTTAATGTTTTTAAGTTTTCGAACCACTATTTTATCTTCGAAATATATTAATTAAATTATTTTCCTAATAGTCATAATATCAGTGTTACTAGTAATATAAATAAAGGGTGAATTTTAGGACTTTGAATGGCTATCGTTACACACACACACATATATATATATATATATATATATATATATATATATATATATATATATATATATATATATATATATATAATAATAATATGTATGATTTAATGTAAATGTATGTATGTGTATGTATTTCTTTCTTTCATCAACATGTATGTAATAATGGCATGTCTTTGTATGTATATATATATATATACTCTTTCACTATACTATATATATATATATATATATACTATATATATATATATATATATATATATATATATATATATATATATATATATATATATATATATATATATATATATATATATTATATTTATTTATTTTTTTTAACTTATCCCATCAACATCAAAGGGTATACCCCACCGATGGCAGGAGTCAGGGGTCTCTCGGCCTTCTGGGGAAAGGAGCAGGGTAGGACTTCTTCCCCCCCCCCCTCAGGGGAGAAGTCTCGGAACCCCGCTCTTTGGTATTTAAGTGTCGCGGGGGTTCCTCCGCCCCCTACAGGGGTATGGAAAACGTCCCCCTCTGTTCCCCGTCGGCTCCAGCCCCCTACATGAAATTGCCAAAATACTTATATATATATATGCAG